>VBSM01001681.1:3591975-3632118 GCA_008086735.1 Cheirogaleus medius
AAAAAAAAAAAAAAAGAAAGAAAGAAAACAGGGTCTCAGTCTATTGCCCAGGCTGGAGTTGCAGAACTCCTGGGGTCAAGGGATCCTCCTGCCTCAGCCTCCTGAGTAGCTGGGACTATAGGAGTTCATCACCACACTCAGCTAATTTTTTATTTTTAGACATGGGGTCTCACTATGTTGCCCAGGCTAATCTCAAACCCCTGTATTCAAGCAATCCTCCCACCTGGGCCTCCCAAAGCACTGGGATTACAGGCACGAACCACTGCACCTAGCTCGAGGTAGGCATCGTCATTGCTGCTAATGGCCTTCAGGTGAGGCTGGGCATGAATCAACTGAAGCTTTGACAATTTTGTCCTGAACTCTAAACTTGGAAAAAAAGGAAAAAGCATAGTATTCTGGCTGAAATTATCTAAGTCAGCAGAACATGGCCAAGTGCTTCACCCAAGAACGGACCTCAGGGGAACACTGACACCCCAGGAAGCAGTGACCATGGGAAGAAATGGCAGACCCCAGGGATACTCCACCAACAGCAGCTGTTGTTGATCAGGAACTAGGACCCTCAGCAAACTGTCAGGCGTGTGGTAGGGGACAGGCTACCAAGGCCCGTGCTGGGAAGGAGAGCCAGAATAAAAGTCAGTGCAGTCAGTGCCTAAACCCTCTTGGTCTGCCTGTGTGCTCCATATACCCACTGGAAGATTCCAGTCCAGAAGGTGACACATTCACCAATGTAGTGCCCAGGGCCTACCCATCACAGCTGCCCCTCCACAGTGGCATCTCACTGCAGCCTGCACCCCTCCTTAGCAGGGACCAGGGCCATTCGCTTCAGGTATGCTGTTCTGGGAGGTCTTGGTGCCCATATTTGTAGCTTACAACCCCGTATTCCCAAGGGAATACAAATGTCTTATCTATGACATAACAGTCGTGCCTCTTCGCCTGTCCCCATGACCTGACACCCCTGTCTCCACTCTGGCCACACTTGCCCCCATCTCATGAAGAAATGGGCCTGCTTAGGTTAGATGCCTTCAGAGCCACAAGGGGACACCACCTGAGTGGACAGCACATCTGATCGCCTATCAAAACCTTCCCAGCTCTGAAGGCTAGTCACCACGACCTAAACCCACAAACATGGAATGCCTGCAGCACAGTTCCCAGGAGGGACTCTGTAACCTGCCTGCTTACTTCACCCTGTCAGAAAAGCTCAATAGGGTGTGTGGACCAAAGACTTAAAAACAAAACATAGCAAAGGCACACAGGACACTCCAGACCAGGTCATCTTAAGGATGTCCTAGGAGCCCTGCGACCGGTAACAAATCCCTTAAGCATGCAGATTGCTGAGACCACACAAGACCTATCTGATCAGAATGTGTAAGAGTAGGGTCCTCAAATCAGCTTAACAAGCCTCACAGACGATTCTGATGACGCCCACTAAGACTTCAGAATCATCATTCTAGACAGAACTTTCCTTTTCCAGACCATCATTAGGCCTTGAATGGAATTCAACTTGCTCCCTTTCTTCACTTTTTTTTAGCGTACTGCTTCCTCCAATAACCAATAACCTTATTAACCAGAAAAAAACAAAAACAAAAGAGGCTGGGAAAACGCACGCCTCTTGACAGAAGCATCGAGCCATGGATTTTTGGTCACATGAGCTCCTCTGACTCTGTGAACTTGTCATATTCATCCCATCCCTTTCTGCCTTCTGGCTCGTTGTTCTTACCTACTTCCTTAAGTTACTACTTGGCTAATACGGCAAAGGGCAAGATTCTTGAGTCCAAAAGACAGAACACTAGCAGCAATGCAGCTTTCAAAGAACTCTGACAGGATCCGGTCTGACTTTGCCCTTTCACGTTGCATTTACTTCGTGCACCAGCAGCAAGGCTGACATGAGCTTCGGGGGCGGGAGCCTGGAGTACACCAGGAATGACAACGGACTGACGTGACATGTACCCTCAGAACCTGAGAGTGATCACAGGCAAGGACGTGGGAGACAGCGGGCAGAGGCTGCACACAGGGACCACACTCAGACGTCATCAGCGCCTCCCTTTTATTCCTTGACTCTCCCTGTCCCCCCAAGGCCAGGCTAGCTGCCCCTGCAGCAGGCTTCCAGGACACTCTGGACCTCTGCTATGGCTCTTGCTACACTGTCCTGTGATGAGCTTCTCATTTAGCCACGACCACCCTTGTCTCCTTGTAAACTTTACTTGGGCTTGTCCCTGTGTGAGATAGGGCTAGAAGAGGGTTCCTGTGTACATTACGATCTTTAAGCTCAGGAAACTTGGAGTTAGGCCTGAATCCTAACGCACGCTCCCATTGGTACTCATTATTCCGTTCTATTTAACTGTCCTGAGCCAGACAGGTGGTTTTATTTACTAAGAAATGTATTAACATTTAGACAAGCCATATTTAAGAGGACAGCAAAGAATATTACTTTGAAAAGGCAGACTTGATTTATTTTTTTTAGCATCAATGAATATGCACTTCAGAAATCTACAGAGAACTTTTTTCATTTTGTATTTGTCCCACGGCATTCCAGCAAGGGTGCAAAACTGGAGCTGTTCAAGCAGCACACAAGGATGGCCCAGGAACCCTCAGCCATCCAGAGAAGTGGAACAGCATCTAAATCTCCATATGTTCCCCAGTGTAACCACAAGAATACACCAGACCCTTAGCATCTGGGGAGTTGGCATTTCTAGTTCTATCATCTAGGAATGACTCCAGGGATTCGTGACAAGCTTCTGAAACATAAGTGCTAAGATTGGAGTGTGGACCAGTCACTGAGCCGATTAAGAACAGACCCATTGTCCACTCAGGCCTGCTGTTTTGTAGCTGTCTTCACATGTGGGGAAACTATACTGTCACTATGCCTATAAATCTGGGAATTCACAAAGGACTAGACAATGTATTGCTCGTGAACCTCAGGGGCAACTAGAAATCAACTGGCTTCAAGAACAGGCATGTCTGTTTCCAGGGAAAACGGCACAAAGCACAGAAGCAGAGGATAAGAACCCTTTCCAGATGATAAGCACATTCTCCTGCTAATATCTTCTCTGTGTGGAGTCGGCTTCTTACGTCACAAAGACCTTGGCCCTCCATCAAACATACACTAGACATTAAACACACCTTAACAAAGGGAAGACACAAAGGTGAAATAAAACTGACTTGCTTGAAAGGGAGCCATTGAGGGAGAACTGAACTTAAAAAAAAAAAAAAAAAAAAATTCCAAGCTGGTTTCAACAGTAATTTGTTTCTAGAATAAGGAAATGTCTCTAACCACATTTTGTACCTTTTCTTTATCAACTCCAGACTACCCTAGCCCTTTTCCCAAAACTGAGTCAGTCACACACACATATCCATGTCCTGTGCTTTGGCGCTGCCCCTCAGGCGATTTTAGCCAGCCATTTCTCCAAGTCCTGGATGTCAGCAGAGCCAGCGTCCCCTCTTCCACCCTTGGCACTACACTCCAGGAACTCCACTTTGAGAGGCAGCTGTGAGAATTCGAACTCTTTGCCTTTCTTTCCCAGCTGAACAGGGACAGTGCTGGAGCTGTCCAGTGTGCTGGGGGCAGCAGAACGGGTAACTCGTAAGGTATTGCTGTGGGACAAAAGGAAAACAGGTCAGGAAGCAGAATTTTTATACGGCAATTAAATCATATTAGTTCCTAAACATTTTAGTGCTCATTTAAAAAAAAAATCATAAAACTGTCATTTATGCTATTAAGATTTGCTGAATAATCCTTTGCATTTATAGACCACTTTCTTGGACAGACAGGTGAGAAAGGAGTTCAACCTTCATAGCTGGATGACATCAGGTCAGCAGTGGACTGAGTCATACCAACATTCTTCCCACCCAGGGCCCCCTTCCAAGAGATCTCCTGAATGATGCCATTTTAAAATATATTTTAAAAATACATGCTGCAAGTGTTATAAAAAGTGTAAGTTTCTGAAAGTTAAGCGTGGGTAGATAGGGTATTTATTTTTATCTTGAGTTTATCTGTATATGGAGCTTACAAATCCACAAACCCCAGATTCTCATATCTATATGTGGGCACAATTACTATTCTCTAAACCTCTTTAGCTACTAAAACCTTCTCGATTTCAGTCACCTTACTGCCACCTGCTGGCCCGAATAAAGGGTGCATAAGCAAAGCTCTTCGCCTTGCCCTACCCTTCCTGCTACCCAGAAGTAGAGGAATACATGCTGCCAATCTGCTTTCTTACAAAATGAAGCATTTCTTGATTCTGCAAGGTGGCTTACAAATTAGTGAAGAAATCGAGACAAAACTAAACAATGCCTTGCTTAGAAACACACACATACAGTAAAATTATTTAAAAAAAACAATTAATATAAAATTCTGGACATTACTTAGCTCTTGAGGGAAAAGCTTTTGGGGAGGAGCACATAGGGGCCTTCTAAGCATGGTGGTGGGTACATAGGTATTCATTTTAATATTCTTTAAACTTAATGTATGTGTCATATATACTCTTTTATACGTAGTATTTTACAATAAAAAAATTTTAAGGAAAAAAATCAAAACATTACATGTATTCAGCTTTTGCCACAAGGCCAAGTAAATATAGTAAACCTTGTTATTTAGAAGCCTGATGCTTCAAAACCAACAGGGCTTAATTCTCACAATTTCGAGATTAAAATAAAATCAGTCAGAATCCTAATTTTAACTGTTAACATTTACAACTTTTCAATATTTTGCTTCACTGTCTTATATTAGAATAGAGCATTTTCTTCTGTCTTGTTTTTCTCTGACTCTTAGAGTAAAAAGCAAATAGCCTAAGGAAAATGTGGTTTGAATATAGGAAAATGGACTGTACTGTTTGAAAAAAAAACCCCAAAAAACTGATACACAAATAACACTATGATAGCTTTTGTTTCATCAAAACAATTCCCAACAATTGCAAGAGAATTTTTAGAAAAACCAAATCATCTACTTGTTCCAATGTCCTTAGCCTAATGGCAAGCAGTATGTACACTCTCAAGGGAGTAAGCACCAAGAGTGTGGGCACAGAGAGACATGAGATTTCAGAAGCGGCAGGAACCACTGAAAATGGCATAGTCAGGGCTGGCAACAGTGTTCCGTAAAGAGCCAGGCATTAAATATTTTGGGCTTTGTGGGCCACATTTGGACTCTGTCACATATTTTTCTTGTCTTTTTTTTTTTTTTACCTGTCCTTTAAAAATGTCAGACTACTCTTAGGCTGCAGCCTGTGGGCAGGAGTTTGTAAATCCCTGAAGCTGACTAGATTCTACTAGACTCTAAGCTCTACAATACAGGAACTCCCACATTTCCTCCTATAGCTGCACCCTGAGTGCAGGGCTTGGCATATACTAGATGCACTATAGGTGCTTGTGAATGAATAAAGGAGTAAATAAATCATAGTGGGAAAAAATATTCTAAAAGTTGAATTTATATAGTTTTTCCTCATCAGATCCTTTTCAAGTCCTTATATGAGTAATAAGAAAACATAACTTTGCTTTACTATAATGTTGATCATTTCTTCTGCCTAAACAAGCTTTTGGCTTGCTCTTATAAATTGGCATAAAATAAAAACATGCTAGATTCCTTAAAATTCAAAAGCTTATAGCTCACTTTACAAATTTTTAAACACTCAAAGCAGGATCTATCACATTGCCAAGTAGCTTGACAATAATATGAAAAGCTACAAAACAGTATACTTTTTTATATCCTTCCTAAGTTTTCCTTTCTTATTCTGTCAATAATTTCTAAAATGGTTTTAAATTATTTTAGTTTCTTTTTTTTTAGTTTCTGTTTTTTCCCCCGATTCCCAGCTTTTATTTATTCTTATTTTATTATTATTTTTTACATGTGCCTTTAAACATTGTTTTACATGCATTACTGAGTGAACAAACACTTCCATTCACTGAAGTAACAGTTCTCAACTTGGTGCATAAAATTTTTTAGTTTCTAAAACCTTCATTTCAACTATAAGTGAGTTACTAATAGTGGTAAAATAAATTGAGTTTATGGTTTCAGTAAATCTTCTTTCCATACATTTTACAATATCTATAAACATCCCATTAATGCCTTTTATAATTCCATTACTTCTTTTGTAAATTATTTAACAAGTATATTTTACTTGTCTATAACTGTGATAATCACATACAACCAAACAAAAGAAATATGAATATGCTTCTTAAGGTCAAGTGCTGAAACATATAATTAACCAATGGGCTCATTCACACTTACAGTTCTTTCTCAAGCTGCTGTTGAATTAACTTGGCTGATTTTGCCATTGCAATATCTGTAAAAAAATGAAAGCATTGTTGTAGCTTAAGTAAGGATGGGTCTTTTCCTAAGACTTCTTGCATAGAAGAAAATTCCTATTTAAACCAGTAAGTTTCTTTTCTCTTTTTTTAAAAAATAGAGCTTTTACAACTAGTTCCTCCGCTACGAAAGTAAGTTTTATATCTGCACTTATGGGTTTTCCCAAGATAATGCTTATAAACTATTATGCTGATGACCCTAAAATTGACTTCAGCTCTTTCACTAAAGTTTTCCACACCTTACAGACTTTTCAATTCAATACATACACGAGTCCAGGCCGTTTAACAAAAAGAAAACCTACCAGTGCTGTGATTCTAACAAGAGCCTTGACTGCAATAGATAATACCCTATCTGTCATTTAAAAGAAAGCTTAGCATGTTCCCAACTGATACTAAGATGGTATATTAAAGCATCAAGTGCACTATAGGTAAGAAATATGACCTGGTTTGGCACAAAGCCCACACCAAATAAACATGAACTCCCCTCCTTATACTGAATCAGAGAAATAAAGAAGTTAGGTGATGCATTCCTGATTAGGCGTCATTAGGGTTACTATCTGATCACTTGTAGGCTCTTCACAGAATCAGAATTTTAGATCTGAAAGAGACCTGAAGAGATCAACTAGCTTATCTTATTTTACAGGTAATGGAACTAAAGGCCAGTTTTATGGGGTATGACTAGAAAGTTTTCAATGGTTATCAGGTTAAAGAAAAACAAGTTCTACAAACTCTATCCTCCATAAAATTTACTGGATGGTAAACCTGTTTGACTCCACCCTGTCCCTCCAAAATTATATATCTGATATGACATATTGTCAATCTGACAAATTTGGTAAAGTAAGATAATTTATAATCTTTAAAAAACCACTGTATCAAAGAAAAATTGATAACAATCACTCTGTTGTCATTCCTTAGTCCTCTGGTAAGAAGACTGGTGAAGAGGTAGGAGTAGAAATAAATTTTAAGATTTAAAATCTTTCAATTTATAGTTCATGACAGTAATTGTCTCTATCCTCAATAATGACAAGTGTAGGTAATTAAATTAATTCTTAGTAGCAATCCCCCCCCCAAATCTTAGTTATTATTGCCAGAAAACATGATGGCACCTTGCTTATTGCAGGCTATTAAGAATGACGGTGTGTTCTTCAGACCCATACTGTCAATGAGGACTTGATACAGAAACTCAGCCACATCTTTCACCTCTCGTTGGAATGATGCACTATCCACAACAAACACAACAGCCCTGGAGGAAGAAGGGAAAAAAGAAAAACTGGCATGTGAACATGCAATAGTATATCATTATCTTGAAAAACTGTATCCTTCATTTCTTCAAATTTAATCCTGGTGACTAACACTTGACACACATGCAGGCCTGCCTGCGCACATGTTATCACACAATACAAATCCTCACTTAACAAAGAACTATTGAGTGTTACTATGTAACAAAGACTAAAGCTGAAAAGACAATAAGAAATGATGGCTGTTCTCAAAGACCAAGAAATATCACATAGAGAACTGTTATGATAAATGCCAAGCAGGACAGAACTACGCATACGGTGTAACAGAAACAAAGAGGAAGATCATTTAAATGAGAACAGGTCAAAGAAGACTTAAAGGAGGATAAAACAATTGAGCTGAATTTTATTTAGACAAAAAATTGGGGCAGACTGTCTGGAAAGTACAAGTTGAGTATCCCTAATCTGAAAATCCAAAATACTTCTGGTCCCAAGCATTTCAGATGAGGGATACTTGACCTGTAGTTCAAGGTACAAACAAGTGAAACACATTCCCTGGAGAAGTCAAGGTAAGCTGGTACACAGGGAGATGTGGGAAAAGCAAGTCAGATAGTGAACGGGCGTGATACACTAACCTGTGGAGTTTATGCTTTTGTTTTACAAAAAATATTGGTGCCTAAATGGAAGACAGAGAAATCTTAGGGCAACTGAACTAGAAGCTGAGTGACCAGGTAGGGCCTGACCTAAGGAAGCAATAGTGAGAACCCTCATGTGACAGAAACAGAGATATCGAAGCTGAAGCAGCCCAGGGAAACTGTAGACAACAGGCCTTCGGGGAAAGGGGCTTGGATGCCCAGGTGGGAACAGGAGACATGCACTGACCAATATGCAATTGGGGAGCTGGAACTGAAAACCCTGTACAAAGCCTAAAACTTAAAAGCAGTCTAATGGAGGTCAAAGGTTGGAAAATAATTCCACAAGAAATAGAAACACCAGGCCTCCAGTGCATCACACAGATATAGGGTCTGAATTTATACTCTCTCCAGGTATAAGATCCCCAAGCAGAAAGGTTTACATAAAAACTGGGCCAGACTCACTGAACCCCTGTGGCCCCGACAGAAGGAAATGGGAATCCTTTGTGGAACGAGGCTTTCATATCCTAAAGTATTAAAGAACACCAACCACAATATCAATAGCAGATCCTCCTTGATAAAGGGTTCTTGATCAAAAATTATAAAGCACACAAGAAAATAATAATTATGAGGGAGAATAGCTGGCACCCCAAAGAGAGAATCAGCACCCCAAAACCCCATAATAAAGCAATCTATAAATCTGTTCAAAATTATTTAGGAGAATAATTCTAGAAACCATAATAAAAATAGAATAGCATAAAAACAGGCTGATTTGAAAAAATACATATTTTAGAAGTAAAGATTATAGTAAGTGAAATTACTAATTCAAGGAAAAGTCTAAGCAGAGATTAAGCTCAGCTGAAAAGAATGCAGTAAACTAGAAAATAAATATAAGGGAATCATACAATATGTAAGGGAGAAAGGTCTGGAATATATGATAGAGAAGAGGCAAGTAGGGCAGAAATAATAAGGTTCAATAATGTTAATAAGTGTTCCAGGAGGTAAGAAATGAGAATAGGGAAACAGCACTACCTGAAGAGATCATGGTGGGAATTTTCCAAAATTGAAGAGAATCTTTAGTTTGGAACAGCATACTTGAATTCCAAGCATGACAAGGCTAAATCCACCACTGAACAGAAGAAAATCTACTCCTGGATAGGTAGAGGGTAAAACCAGGCAGACTTCCTACAGTGAAAAGATAAATAGATTGACTTATGACAGCATTCTCATCTGCAACAGCAGGTATCTGAAGTCAGCAGTAAGGCCTTCCAATGTGATGAGGGAATCAACTACCACCCAGGACTCCATACTCAGCTGAAACAATCATTCAAAAATGAGAGCCAAATAAAGAGAGTTTCAAATAAACAGAAAAAATGAAAAACCTTACTACTTCTCACCCTCTCTGGAAATCAGAGTAATTATACTGCAAATTATAAAATAGTTAGAATTGACAACAGAAAAAGAGAAAAACATTTTTTAAATGGAAATAAACAATGGAAATTATGGCAAAATTTATCAGTTCTATATTTTTCTCAACTGTCCAAGGAATAAAAATCACATTCTCAATGTGACAAATTGCTTATCACCACCATTTTGTGGGCCAGGAAGCAATAACAAAATCTCAGTATAGACATCTTCAACAAAAAGGAAAGAATCAACTACTTCATGCCATCAAAACTAAGATGCTATCAAAAGACCATTATTTCAGGGATCATTAAGAAAGAGAAAATACTGCCAATTAAAATATGACATCATTAACTTTAAGATGTATTCCAAATCCAGAGATTAAAATATGTCTTCAAATCACTGAAACATGGAACACTGATTTTCCTCTTCAGTTCTTCAATGTTAGAGACCAAAAATGAGAAAGCATCTGAAAGTGCAGTGTAAGAATTTTAGGAAAGAACTTAAGAGTCAATAACACCTGGGCAGATACTAAAAGAAATATGAAAATACTGTTCTGTATTTCTTGAAGCATCAATTTTAGGTAATTTAAGAATAGACATATTAATGTTAGAATTTAATAACTTCTAGGATCAATCGCAGCTTTAAAATTCTTTTTTTCAGATTTTAAGTTGTACATGTTACTAAATTCATCTTCAGAGTAAATGCAAAATTTAATAACAATGCTAATAAGAATTAACACTTTCTAAACACTGTGAAACACTTTTTAAGCATCATCTCATATAATCCTCATAACCCAAATGAGGGAAGGCTTGAAATCTAGAATTGGTTAAACTCAACACCCATGTTCTTTCTACCCCAGGACACCATGCTGCTTCCCAAATACCACCAGAACAAATATATAAACCAGCCTCTGGACAGTGTGGCCTCAATATACACACTCAGACAAGCCCATTTCAATTCCTTCCTGCTTACCTGGCTGAAGACTTAAACCGCTCTAAGAACTGAAGCCTCAAGCTCTCATGGCCGGGGAGGTCAATCAAGTTCAGGCTATTGCCCTGAGGATAGCAGCAAAAACATTAAATTAATGTTTCAGTCCAGTTCCATGTTCACAATATAAATCTTTAGTATCGGACTTCAGGAACCAGACTGGCACTTAATTAATTAATTAATCAAACAAATGTTTACTGTAATTAATAAATCAAGCTAATGTTCACGGAGTACCTTCTACTCATAAAACATCAGTCAAATCTCTGGGCATGTAACAGTCAGCAAACACATGGTTCCTTATCTAATACGATTTATGAGAAAGATGAACACAGTATAAAATTACATATAAAAATATAAAATTGTAACTTTGATAAATGTTCTGAGAGTACATAAGAAACCTGACCCTGTCTGGGGGAGTCAGGGAAGTGTGGTCTATCTGAGGCTTGGGAGTTATACTAGTACAAATATAGTAAAAGCAAAAACACATGAATAACAGTAAGAAATATTCACAAACTAATAATGTAATATAAGATCTATAATTTATCATAGGTCATGTTACTATTATTGGGATTCCCAATCTTTATAACAAAACACACTTTTATCATTCCCACCCTTAATTTAATTTTTAAATATTTGTCAACCAGACACACTATTTGTTTGTTCCAACTCTGTCAATATTTTGTGCCAATTCTTTTTTTTTAAGAGATGGGGTCTCACTGTGTTGCCCAGGCTGGTCTAAAACTCCTGGCATCAAGCAATACTCTCACCTCAGCCTCCGGAGTCACTGGGATTATGGGTGTGAGCAACCAAACCTGGCTTTTGTGCCAATTCTTGAGCCCCTACTGAGCAAACATGTTATGTTCCCTATTAAGTCCTGTTCAACATTAAAAGCCTTCATCCTTGACTTCATGTTCAGTGTAGATGTGGCTGTGCTTAATGATAAGACTCTCAGATGTGGCTTGGTACATTTAACAGACCCTTCGATCATTTCTCAGATGTTCTACCTTATCCATAGCCAACCATAACCACAGTCCAAAAGAAGGAAATCAGTATCACATATAGGTTTGACACAATTCCACCTAGATTCATTATGACCTTTCAGATAGCCTGTGTAGTTCTTTATAGATAAAATAAATGTCTATTAGCCTTTTTCTTTCTTTTTTTTTTGTTTTTTTGTTTTTTTGTTTTCAGTGCTGTTAAGAGTCTGAGGAGCCTAGGTTGGGACCTACTGCTCCATTTTAAAAGCAGCACTGCACCACACACTATAAGCAATTCAGAAGATGCTGTACTGGGTACATTACTATCCAGAGAGACTAGATTTTAACATAAGGGGGTAAGAGAAAGAGTGAAGAAAGAAGGGAAGAATGTTCTATATATTCAATAGAAATATAATGTAAGCCACATAGGTAATTTTAAATTTTCTAGTAACCATATTAAAAAAGTAAACATAGGTAAAATTAATTTTATTATGTCATTTAATCCATTATGCCCAAAATATTATCCTTTAACATGTGATAAAAAATAACAAGAAATTATTAATGATAGTTTACATTCTTTTTTCAAACTAAGTCTTCAAGATCCAGTGTATACCTTACGCTTAAAAACAGCACCCCTCAATTTGGACTAGTCACAGTTCAGGTGCTCAATAGTCACATGTGGCCAATGGTGACTGTATTGGAAGGTATAGGTCCAAAGCATACCCTGGAATATCCACTTAAAAATATCTGGTACAGGTACCCCAAGAAATAATGATCTTCTAAACCTGAAATTTCAAAATCCAAATCTGTAGAAGTTTAAAAAGATCTGGGCCAGAAAGACCACCATCATTGAAAAAAACAAAGATATCTCTAAGACGTTGAAGGATATCCCTTTATCTTTGCTTACAATGTTTAATTCTGGAAGCACCAGAAAGGGGAAGGGGGAACACAAGGAGAAGGGAAAAAAGTCTCTTAAGATTACAATTCTAATTCATCCACCTCTCCAACCAGCCCCCAACGCTCATTCCACTCATTCTCTAAACTTACTAGGCATTATGACTGGGCTGGCAGTCACTATGTACATTCTGGAGCTACACAGGTACATAAAAAGTCTTTCCCATGATGGGTATTTTTGAAATAAACTCATATACACTCTTTAAGATATCTATTGCAGCATTATTTGTAAAAGCAAAAGATGGTAACAACAAACAAAACTAAATGTCTATTAGTATGGCTCTGATTAAATAACAATTTAATTGTATGGTACGGCCACACAGTGGAATACCATGCAGCTCATTAATCAACCAGGTAGTACTATGTGTACAAATCTGGGAGAAAAAGAAAAACCCAAGCTGTATCAGTCATACTGTTAAAAGAAAAAAATAAATGGCAGAACAGTGTTTAGAAAGAAAAAAAATTAAAGTATATACAGATGTTTGTATATGCAGAGAACATCTGGAACGTTACATACAAAAAGTAACAGTTATTGCTTCTAAGGAGAAGATTGGTAGTGGAGACAAGAAAGGAAAAATTACTTTTCACTAAATATCCTTTCTAATTTTTTGAATATTTGTCCTATGTGCATGTATTACCTATTCAAAACATAAAAGAAAATGGCAGTAAATTCAGAAAGAAGACACAGAAACAAAAAGAATAAAATGTGATATAACATTATTGTACATAAGATACAATAAAGCAGAGGTGGGCATGATTAAATCTGTACCACAGATTGTCAAGGGCAGAATTTGTCACACAGAATATGTTTCTCTATAAAAATAATCTAAAAAGGTACTAACATCCTCAGACTAATTCTTCCTAGAAATATCCCTGATACATCACAGTAAAGTAAGACAGTCAGACTGCAACATTCCACAAACATCTTACCCTGTTATTGTTGACTCTGTATGTAGCAGAGCTGTCAGTAATGGATGTCTGAGTGTCTCTATAAAGTCCTGTTAACAACTGTAAAAAAAACAAGATGGAAGAGATGACAGTAAACTCGATCTAAATTGAATAATACTATTATAACTCTTCTAGGTGTAAGGTCAAATAAATGAATGCAGTTTGCAATAGCTAAAATGCACCACATTGTTTTTTTAACTTGTAGAAAAATTGAATTAATCGCAAACTTCATTCCCCTCTCCTCAATGTAAGAAAAAACAACATTACTTTCAGAAGACAGTGGCCAAATTTACCGACCTTCTGTAAATATTTTTAACCATTAAAAACGATTTGTGATTATAGCCTTTTAGTGAAATGGAAATAATTTATACTCTCAAAAGGACGAATAAAAAGCAGAAAACTTCTATTTGCCATAGTAAAACACACTCAGTTAAAAATACTAAACATATTAAAAATAAATATTAATGAAAAGAAGCCTAACTAGCCCAATATGTCAAAGAAGGATCATTCTTTTAAAAAATGTCTTTGACAAGCTCTCAGGAGAGTTTGTTAGCCAAGGAATTATAAGTATATAGGTTACTGGCTTCTATGTCTTCAGCTATTCTGGAATGAAACTAGTTACATAAAATCCTTAAATGTGATAAGTACTAAGTGTCAGCATCTAGCAAGGGCAAAAAAATAGAAATGGTCAATAATTCTACTTTATGGGTTTTCCAAGAGTCTTTATCCTCCTAAGTCAAGAATTAACTCCCAAATTTCCTGGCATCAGTTTCTTTTACCAAATAAAGCATGAGATGACAGGAATACTGGGATGCCATAAAATTTTCTATAAAGCTTAACAGAGGTGTAAATCAAAGCATTTACCCTGACAAAGAGCAATGTTTTCCCGGAGTCACACAAACCAACAAGAAGAACAGCTCTCTGACTGCTCCTTCTGCTCCGGATGAACTTCCAAAACACTGTGGAACAGAGAACAAAAACCAAAATTACGCCTTGATAATCAGTACTATGTGTGCATGATTGTTACAACTATCATAACCATTACTGTCGTCGTTGTTAGGGACCCACTGAGTGCCAGCCACTAACAACTGTCACTTTTCTTTGCACTCCTTACTCTTGGACTCAGGTGCTATTTTATCTTATTACCTTCCTATCCCCTGTACCCAGCTCGCAGAAACAGGAAGCTCAAAGTTGGTGAGCTCAGCAGGAAGAGTAGTGGAAGGAGGGAAACCCCGCGCTCAGGCATAACAGGGGCGGATAAAGAAGAGTATCCCGTGCCCCAAAGACCAGGACGCCACTGTGGGGGTCCCCTGGGACGCCCCTTTAACACATCGCTGCTGCTACTGCTTCAGGCAAAGGAGGGTGGTGGTAGAAGGAGTGGGTCTCACTCTCTAGACTCCCCCAAGGTACCATCTCGACCCCGCGTCCCCAGCCTGCAGAAGCGCGGCCGAAACACGGTCCCCTGCCCACCCTGCACCCGCCATAACCACCGGCCGCCTCTTTACCCAGCGTCAACAGCACCGCAAAAACCGCCACCACTACTGACAATAGTGTCGGATCTGTCTGCTGCAGCTCCTGCCTTAAGGAGTCTAGGTAGGGCTGGAAGGTGCCCCCGGGACCGCGGCCATCCCCAACGCGGCGAGAGTCCGCGGAAGCCATGGATGAGGAGCGTGGTCTCTGGTGCCGCAAAAGTGACGTGGCCCTGGGCTCTGCGCAGGCGCGGAGAGCGGAGCCTCATGGGAGTGGTAGTTCCTAAGGTGTTTTCTCTCTTTCAGGCCACAGGGGCCCCAAGTGCCTGATGGGAGTTGTAGTTCTCTGGTACGCCGCGCTCCTGTAGACCGGTTATTTGACAAGGTACACACGTATCCTTTAAGATATGGGTCAGTCATCTCCGCCTTCTTTATGGATAGTGAAAGAATGATGAAATCAATAAAACGAATGGCTCCCAAAATTTCCACTGAGGATTTCCAGTCAGTCGCTAAGTGAGGTGAGGCTTGTGAGGAGCTCAAACATCCTACAAACATTTAATCTGAATTTAATGTGGCAAGAGATGTGACAGATGAACGTGCGGTGCGATATGGGAATACATAAAGGGACGCGGAGTCCACCATGAGTTCAGAGAAAAGCTGCTGTAAACTGGAACTGTTAGCCTTTGCAGACAGTTAAAGTAAAAAGACACGGTGTGGAAGAAAATGAGTACAAGCCAATGACATGTCAGGAAACACAAGTAATTCAGTGTCCCTACACTGTAAATCTAGGGCTGAAAACTCCAATGTCTGCATTAAAGGAAGTAACCAGGAAAACCAACGCTCAGGAGAGCCGGTGACTGTTGAAAACTGCAGTAGTCATTCCCGCCGAAAGAGGGCAGACCCTACTGAGCGAGGTAGGTGTTGTGGGACCTAGGTGGCCAGTTCTTCCAGTTTTTGAAGAGAAGCCATAAAGGTGGGTTTTTATGGAAATTTTCCACTTTTAAAATTTTGGCAGGTAACTGAAAGCATTCAAAAACTTGTGGCCCCAATAAAACATTTCTGATGGCCTCCAGTGGCCAGCCTGCAGGATCTCAGTTTGCAGTTTTGGTTATTAAACAGGTGTCATTGTTTTAATATATATGTGTGATTTAATTTATAGATATGACCAAGTAACAACATGGTGATGTCAATATCATTGAAAGATGGAAAGAAGTTTATTACTCAGAGTTTCACATTGCCACTGTGAAAGTTGTCAGAGTCAAAATGGAGTCACTTGTGTTTGAAAAACCTTGAGAAATGGAGCTGGGGAAGGCCATGAAGGGAGGGTTCTCATGCACAAATGCCTGGTAACAAAAACTATCAACCTTACACAACGTCCATCACAACTTTACACACAAAAATACTTCCGTGAGGACATCTTCCCAGCAACTGCATGTCCAACTTTGGACTGAACACCCTTATTATTGATCCTTGTAGCCAAGGATAATTATCTCAAAACAATTATGTAATCCTCTTCAGTTTTCCTTTAAAAACCTTTGTCTTCCTTTACCTCCCTGAATGTGCACATAGTTTACTAAGGTCCTTGTATTCCCACTGCAATGCCTATTCCCAAATAAACATTGTCTTCTTTTAGAGAGTCTCGCTCTCTGTTTGTTACTTAGGTTGACACCACACGGGGCCACATAAAACCTCAACACACACAGGGACTAGGAAAAGAGAGAGGAACTGGGATTCTGCCTTTTTTACTAATGTGTCAGGGGGTAGCTACATAGAGACATTTTTGATTAACCAGGAAATAAAACATAGATGTTAGGGTTTATGTTTGGGTTCAAAATATGATTTAGGCATACCCTCAAAAGCCAGGCCACAGGGAAAATGTAAACAACTTTGGTTGTTAGTTTGACCTTGTGATCAGTGGATGCCAAATCATCAACTGCAAAATCTATTAGAACTGTCATTTAAACAGGAATGGCAGTATATAAAGCTGGAAAGGTTGGCAGGAACCAGACCAGAAGGGATTTTGTGTGCTGTGCTGAGGAACTTAGAGTTTATACAGAATGCAGTAAGAAGTTTCAGTTGTGGGTGACATAGATTTAATTGGCAGATCTATGGAGAACCATAACTTGAGAAAGAGAAGACTACAGGCAGTGAGACCAGTTAGGGTCTCTTGCAGTATTTAGGAAAAAGATGCTTACGTTCTAATACAGGGACAAAAGGAACTATGGAAAAGAGGGCACAAATTTGAGAGATGTCTGGAAGTTGAAATGTATAGGTTGTGATTAATTGGATATGGTGAGTTAAGAAGGAGTGTTATCAAGGTTGCATTCTAGGCTGTTGGTGTGGGTGACTAGGAAGATGAGAGTGCCATTAAATGGATTAGGGACCTCAAGGGAGGGGGGATTGGTGCTGTGGACCCAATGGAAGGTGGAACAATTGCCAGATCGTCTTGCCAGATTGTAGCCCTGAGCCTCAGTCTCAGGCTGCCTGGTACTATAGATGTACTGTACCACACATCTGGGTTCTTCCCTGGGGAGAAAAAGAAGATAGCATCAGCCCCAGCTGTCCTGGCTTTACTCAAAGTGTCCTATGATCACGGATCACTGGCATGTGGACATGCACACACTGATGTTACAGTGATGTGGATGAGCAGAACCACCATGATATTCTACAAGGGAATGGTCAACTCAACTTCCATTCATCCTTCTCAAGCTTCTCCATCTGATGGCGCTCTTCCCTTCACATTCAAGGATAACCTCTTGCCTGTTGAGCAGGTAAGGGATCTTTTCTTCTACTTTTAAATCATTCCTAATATTAACGGAATGTAGCTGGGACCTTTGGGGGCTTATCTGGACGCACTTTCCTCAGACCTTAAAATATACAATTTCATAATACCAGGAGGTGTGAAATCCAGACTATTTCACTATCAAGCCTCTCCCTGGGAGTCATTTGAAAAAAGTAATTGAAGTAACAGATACTTGTTTTGAGAAATCAGGTGGTATATAAAGGTACAAAATTAAAATAATTATTTTTTTCTGAGTCCTTCGAAGGCTACTGCTTTGATGTAACTATCCTTCCACACACACAGGCATATATGTTTATGGTTTCTTAATTCAAATTGATGATTATATACTATTTACATCTTGTTATGAAACTTTTCTTTTAGCAAACCATCTTTCCACAGCAGTTCATGTAGCTCTACTTCATTCTCAGTAAATGCTGCAGAGTATCCCAGTGTTTAGATATATCCTAATTCACTCTGGTCTTCAAGTGATGGACATTTAGGATGTTTTCATTTTTTTCACCTTATTATAAACACTCTGTGAGAGTACTTCCATGGGATATATTCCTAGAAGTACAATAAGGAAGGAATAAATGATGTATGCATGCAAAGGATAATAGATTTGGGCAAACATCCCTCTAGAGAGATTTCTCCAATCTGGATTCACATCAAAAGTAGTTAACAGTGACTGTTTTCTCTATTCCTTCCCCACCTCTAGGTGTTAGCAGCTTTTTAATTGTAGTTGATCTTAAAAAAAAATGCATATTCTCTTGCATTCTATTTCTTTAATTATGAGTGAGTCATTTCATATTTCAGTTGAGTGTTGACCATTTGTATGTAATCTAGTAACTGTCTTTAATATTTTTTGCCTTTTTAAATCAGGTTGTTCATCTTTTTATACTTATTTCTAAGTGTGTATTAACCTTTGTTATTTCTAAAAATATTTTTCCATTTTATTTGACTATTTATTTTTGTCTTACAGAAGCTTTAAATTTTGTATGATCTGAAATTTATCAATATTTTCCTTAATTGCTATTGGTTTGTGTAATGTTAGAAAGTTTTTCCAAATACTAAATAAGAAATATGTTAACGTAGTGATGTGTTATGGTTCTAATTTTATATTTAAACCTTTGATAGGTTTGGAAGGTTTTTGGTTTAAGCAGTGAGCTAAAGATCCAGGAGATTTTTCTTCTGCTCCAAAATTTTCAGCCACATTGTTCCTAAACAATTTAGTGAGTGGACTATCTTTTCCTCCAGATTATAATGTCACCTTTATCATGTACTAAACTCTCATTTACATTTAACATCTAAAACTTTTATTCTGCTTCATTATTTTCATGTGACTACCACAGTTTCAAATTTATCATTGTACATTTTACTTTATTTTTAAAACTAAACTTTATTGTGTATATTTAAGGTACATAATATGATGTTATGGGATACATATAGATAGCAAAAAGGTTACTGTAGTGAAGCAAATTAACATATCCATCATTTCACAGTTACCCATTCTTTTTTGTTTTTGTGGCAAAAGCAGCTAAAATCTACTCATTTAACATGAATCCCAAATACAGTACAATTTTATTATCTATACTGTAGTCCTCATGTTGTACATTAGATCTCTAGATTTGTTAATCGTACACATCTGCTACTTTGTATCCTCTGACCTATGTCTCCCCATGTGTTGCTCCCTGGTTTTGCTCTTTTCTCTCTGTATACCTGTATTTGAAATTCTTTTTAGATTCCACATATATTTAATATTTTCCATGCAATAATTTTCTTTCTGCATCTGGCTTATTTCACTTAGGATAATGTCCTCTAGATTCATCCATGTTGTGGCAAATGGCAAGATCTTGTTCTTTTTTAGAGCTGAATAATATTCTAGTGTGTGTGTGTGTGTGTGTGTATACACCCACACATATATGCATACATACGCATACCACAGCTTCTTTATCCATTCTTCCTTTGATGGATACTTAGGTTGTTTCCTTATCTTGGCTATTGTGAATAATGCTGCAATAAACATGGTAGTGCATTTTCATGGGAGTGTATCTTTACAAGGTGGTGATCTCATTTCCTTTGAGTATATGCCCCAAAGAGGAATTGCTGGGTCATATGGTAGTTATTTTTAATTTCTTTAGAAACCTCCATAATGGCTTTACCAATCTACATTCCTATCGACAGAGTACTCTTGGCGCACCCTCCCTAACATTTGTTACCTTTTGACTTTTTGATAATGGTCATCCTAAGGAGTGTGAGGTGGTATTTCACAGTGGTTTTGATTTATAGTTCCCTGATGATTAATGATGTTGAGTACCTTTTCATATACCTGTTGGCCATTTTTCTTCTTTGGAGAAATGTCTATTCAGGTTTTTTGCCCATTTTTTAATTGAGTTATTTGTTTTTCTGCTATGGAGTTGTATGAGTTCTTTAAAAATTGTTATATCTTGGGCCGGGCGCGGTGGCTCACGCCTGTAATCCTAGCACTCTGGGAGGCCGAGGCAGGTGGATAGCTCAAGGTCAGGAGTTCGAAACCAGCCTGACCAAGAGCGAGACCCCATCTCTAAAAAAAAAAAAAAAAAAAAAAAAAATTGTTATATCTTATCAGATATGTGGTTTGTAAATATTTTTTCTCAATCCATAGGCTGCCATTTCATTTTGTTAATTGTTTGCTTTGCTGTGTAGAAGGTTTTTAGCTTGATGTAGTTCTATTTATTTATTTTTGTTTTTGTGGCCTGAGTTTGTTATCTAAAAAATTATTGCTAAGGCCAATATCCAGGAGCTTATCATGCATTTAATAGATGAAAGAGTTAGTAGTGCACTCTCATTACTTTTTCTCAGAATTTTTCTTATCTGTCTCACTTAAGTTTTTTGTTGTTTTTGAGAATTAGTATCTTTTTGTCAAGTTAAAAAATTATGCATTGATCAATTTAGGGAGAATTGGCATCTTTACAATATTGAGTCTTCCCATCTAAGGCAATATGTCTTTTTTTACATTCTTTTTTACTTCACTAAGTGTGGTTGAAATGTTTTTTTAAATGTAGCTTTTATTAGTTTACTAAATGATACATTTTATTTATTCTTATTATCATTCTAACTCACTATTATTTATATAAAGGAAATTTGTTTTTTATTTTAATTTTTTCACTTTACTGGATTTTATTTTATGTCTTTTAATACTTTATTATTTGGTTCTCATGGATTTTCTATGTACACAATTATCACTTACAAATAATAGTAATTTTGGTGTTTCTTTAAATATTATGTCTTATGTAATTGGATTGGCCACAAGCCCTAAAACACTGTAAAATAAGATTGGTAGTAATCAGTGTTTTTTTCATGTTTCTAATTTCAGTGGGAATGCTTCTATTTCTTTACCACTAGGCATATATTAGCTTTTATTTTGTATATATAAAATTATTGCCCAGTAACACTGGTCTATGCTATTTTAGTAATTAATTTAATAATTAAGAATGGATGTGGAATGTTATTGCTCTAGCGCTATTGCCTAAGATTTCCAGGTCCATACCTGGAAACTAACAATATTAGGTTTATTGACCCATTGCAATGAGACCAGCCACATCCCAGAGGAACCATGGGACATTTTGCCAAAGGAAATTAGGAAATTATTATAGTATTTGGGATAAAGGTGGAGTTTATGTGTGTAAAAAGGCCCACATCAGGTCTGCAAAGTAGACCCAGAGTCCTGTTTCCTTGGATACTAGAAAGTTAAGAGAGGTATGGAATGCTGTGTTCAGAATCTACTTATCTGCTGTTCTGCATCTGAGTGTAAATTGAGGCTTTGATAGGAGTTAGGAAAAGAAAGGAGCCAACTGAAGAGTAATTTAGAAGGCAAAATCAGCAGAACTTGGTAACACCGGATGTGGAGTGAGGAAAAACTGAGTTGAAATTTGACACCTCTGTTTATGGCCCCAGTGATCGGGTAGATGACCATGTCTTCAGCTGATGTGGAATATATACTGTAACAACATTTGGTTTAGGGAAGTGAGAGAGGGAAGGACAGGACAATCACCTCAGTTTTTGACTTATAGGGTTTCTGATTGCTGTAAGACCTACAGTATAGATCCACAGGTAGTAGGATGTATAAGTGTGGGGATGCTGGAGGTTGGGGTTCACAACTATAGCTATAGAGGCCCAGGAGTCATGAACATTGCTGAAGGAGGGCCTGCAAAGTGAGAGGAGCACTGATCAAGAGGAGAACTCAGCCGAGTGCAGTGGTTCACACCTGTAACTCCAGCACTTTGGGAGGCCAAGACAAGAGGATCACTTGAGGCCAGGACTTTGAGACCAGCGTGGGCAACATAGTGAGACCCCATCTCTACAAAAAATTAAAAATTATCCAGGCATGGTGGCACACAACTGTAGTTATAGCTACTCAGAAGGCTGAGGTGGGAGGATTGCTTAAGCCCAGGAATTTGAAGTTATGGTGAGCTATGATCATGCCACTGCACTCTAGCCTGGGCGAGAGAGAGAGAGAGAGAGAGAGAGAGAGAAGAGAGAAGAGAGAAGAGAGAAGAGAGAAGAGAGAAGAGAGAGAAAGAAACTCCAGGAAGATTTTCCTAAGGTTTCCAGGCTGGTGGGATGAGCCCACAGCAAAGACTACAAAAGAACAGAGAGAGTAGCAATCAAAGCAGAGAACTGCCATGTCATGGAAACCAAGGGAAGGAGTTCCAAGGAACAGTGAGTGGTCAGCTGTATCAAGTGCAGGAAACAGGCTCAGGAATGAAAGAACTTATTGCCTTAACAGTTGGCAGGTGGGTAGTGACTTTTGCCAAGGTAGCTTTAGGGAAGAGGGTGGAGCAAAAGACTAAATTGTATGTATTTAATCAATAATACTAAGTGAGAGGTGGAAAAGTGAGAATCGGGCTAAGAAGGGGAGGAGACAGGGCAGTAATTGCTGTGGCATCAGGCTCAAGGGCTGATTTTTAGCAAAAGATTCATTGTTTCCCTTTTTCCAACCAGTTAGAATCAGAACCTCTGCTATGCCTGATGGATTTCTTAAAAATATCAAATAAAGTTGAGTCTTCTATTGTCTTTCTGTACTCACTTGAGCACTTGATCTCTTTAACTCATTCCACATCCTCCTTCTGCCACTTCTCTGGAATACACACACACACACACACATTTGATTCTATCATAATGGCCTCACAGACCCTTTTAGAAAAGATTCCTCCTTGGACTGTACCAGGAGGTATGGCTGTGATACTACCCAAACTGTGGGGAAAGACCAGATGAATCCTGAGCTCAGAAGGAAGGGCTCAGTTGCATAGGTCAGATAGTCAGATAGTATAAAGAAATCCTTCTTTTGGAATTATTTAGGAAAGAATGGAGTTTTTGAAATATAAAATCAATAATAATTTTTATTTTGTGTCCTGTGCATGTGGCAACACGGCTGTGAAGACAGACATGGTTAGCACAAACCACTCCGGCTAGCAAGACTAGGGAAAACCCATGCATGGGTCACCTGAGCTCCCATCTCCACTTGGCTGGCAGCCCCACCTCTTGGATTTTAAACTCTGTGGAAAGTGCAGGCTTCCAGGAGTCCTGTGGAGCAGAGCAGAAAGGTAGGACATTAAAAATCTTCCTATATTTGTTTATGAACTGAACAGTTAAGTATAGTACAAAGGTGCTGCAACTCGCTGACCTCTTCTGTGATGCGTGGACGGGGCCATTTTCCCAGTGCCCTTCTCCATTTGCCTGCACAGCTCCTGTGCCTACCCCCTGGGAGTGCCCCACACCAAGGCCATAACATGATTTCCCTGCCCTACAGCATCCCCCACCTATTTCTTATGGGTGGGGCTCACCACCTGAGTTCAAGTGGCTGGAAGTCACCCAGGAAGACTGTCCTCCCTGACCTTTTTAAGAGATGAGGAACTGACATAGCAAAAGCACCTGGAATGTGCTAGTTTCTGAGCTGGGGACTAGGGATGGAGCAGAGAACAGCAGAGCCAGACTGTCTCCCCTTGTGGAGGACACAGGTTAGGTAAATATCTACTTGGTTCTCACAACAATGGGCCTGGACAAGCAATGTTGCTTCCATCGGAATCACATGGGGGTAACTTTTAAAATGCAGATACCTGATCTAGCACAGACTTGCTGAACCAATACCTCCAGGGCCTGGAATCCACATTTGTAATAAGGACTTCGACTCACTTATCCCCACACTACTGCTGAAGATTAACCTCCCCACACTAACTGTTATTCCCCCACATCTTCCAAATGCTTTCAAGTGATTCAGTTATGCCCAACATACTGCAACGGTATCTTTTATTCTGTTTCAATTCTTAGAAACTGGTGTTCCAGATGAGTAGTATGCATGGCAACTTTATAGTTACCAGAATCTATCACTGTCGAAACTCTCTAGAGCAGCGCTTTCTGAAAGAACTTTCTATGATGATGGAAACATTCTCTTTGCTGATCACTATGGAGCCACATGTGGCTGTTGAGCACTTGAAATGTAGCTGGGTGGGACTGAGAAAATAAAATTTTAATTTAGTTTAATCTTAATTAATTTAAATTTAAATAGCCACATCTTGCCAGTGGCTACCATATTAGACAAGGCAACTTTAATAAAAAGTTTGCTATAGATGAATGGGCATGTGCACATAAACCTCTTCATTTTCTTGGAAATAAGATGGAATTCTGCATGTCCAATAAGTTCACTGCCTTCATGCCCTGAGCCTGTGTCCCCCTTACAGCCTGCCCTTACCAACTAGCCTACCATACATGTGGGGCTTAGGTTGTTCTCTCCCTGTTTCATCTTGTCCATATGGTCATATCCTGAGGACCACAGTCTCTTCCTCCTTTTGTACCCACCACCCTAGAACCCACCACCATATTTGGCCTGCAACTTCCCCATGCTGTTCCTCCTACTCACGTGAGGTTGAGCATTTTTTCAGGTTACCAACAGAGTTAACATAGTCTTCTCCTAAGTATTTTTCATATGTGGTTTTGTCCTGAAGTTTGGCCAAACATACAGTCTTATCCTTGAACAGAAGGTCCTTAGTTTCAGAGTGGAACAAACAGAAGTTGTTGGAGCAGTCAGTTTTACCTCCAAGCTTATCCTGTCAAATAGACAGAATGTGCATGAGGACCTTTGGCCTTGAGCAGCTGGAAACACATGGATCAAAGGAGGCTGAAAGCTCTGAACCAGCCCTGGGCAAACAAGGAAGCTACAGAGTATGACTCTGGGATTTTTCACCTTCCTCACCTGCTGTTTACCCACTTGGGGCCCCAACTTCATGCTTTCATGACACACCCAAATGTTCTATAGGGTCCCTGGTCCCACCTTCCTCTGAGAAGTCCCTCCTACCCACCTGCCCACTCCTACCTTCTCTGATCTCTCTTCCTCACTTTATTATTAATATCCCTAAGAAATAAGAGGACAATAACATGTCCCTTCTGATGTTATTGTCAAAGAAGATATTAAATGTGAGCCCTCCAAGAAGAGCGGTAGACATAGTTGTTAAAAGTTCATGTTTGACTGCATTTTGAATTCTGTCTTGGACAAGCCACTTAACTTCTCCAGGCCTCTTAAAGTTGTAAGTGAAATGATGATTGCAAAAAGTTTAGCATTCATATAGCAGCTAGGAAATGCTCATTATTGTCATCATGTGCCTTAAAAGGACTTCTGAATATATGCTATCTTATTTAAAAAAAAAAAGCTAATAGTGAATCCACAGGCAGGGTGCTATACTTAAAAGGAAGGTGATGTTTATGTATAGAGGGGCCTTTAGGATTAGAATACCAGCAAGGCTGGTCCTGAGGTGGTTGTTCCCCTCAGAGAGCAGGCTCTCCAAGGGTAGGGGTCCTGGGTTTTTCAGACTGTTGAGAATAGTGTTTAGTCTGCTAGGCAAGAAATACAGAAATTCATTCTTCATGTCTTATATCAAGGAATTCTGGGAAACAAGATCAGTTTTCTCCTTCATCTTCAGGAAGGACAGAAATGGGGGAAATGAGGGTACCCCTGAGCAAGGTGAGGAAGAGCAGGAAGGCAGATTCCTGGAAACATGGATCAGATGGGGACTCATCTCCAGTGAGCAGAGTTAGAAGCAGAGCCAGGCCTGGGAGATCCAGTTCCGTAATTACACAGCTAGCGTGTTTTGACTACTTTCTATAGACCAGGCATTTTCCTATGCCATTTGGGTGCATTTCTTCACTGAATTCTCACATTAAGAAGCAGGTAGAAGTATTATTATTCCTATTTTGTATATGAGGAAACTGAGGCATGGAGAGGGTAAGTAATATACCTAAGATGGCACAGCTAGGAAGCTGTGGAGCTGAAATTTGAACACAGATATTCTAGTCCACAAAGCATGGCTTCCCAATTCTGGTTTTCAGAGACAGAATGCTGGAGTCAGAGCTGCACATAGGTGTGAACTTTCCCAAATAACCCACACCCATCTGGAAGAAAGGGTGGGAGGCCCTGGCTGGTCTGTACCTGCTGGTGAAGTAACACCTCACGGACACGATCTGCCTTATCTCTCCGTGAGACCACAGCATGATTTGGGCCTCGGGCCAGGTGGCAGCTCTTAAACTCATCCACAGGCTTCCTGGAACCATCAACGCACAGCAACTCAAAGTCTTCCTTATTCAGATTCTTAGCCCATGCCTCAGCATTTTTTCCTGGAGAGAGAAAGATGGTGACAGCTTTGGTCTAGGTGGATGCAGTTTTGGTCTAGGGGGATGCAGTTGACTCACTGGTGTGTGGAGGACCTGGCCTCTGTGGCCAGCAGCAGTGCCCACGCTGGGGTTATAGCGATGGGGAGGGAAAGAGACACCCATGCAGTCGATAAGGCGATACTCAACACACTTACCAGGAATTACTAGTGACCACTGCCTTCTAACCTTCCCCACCAGCCAGGTAGGAGTAAACTTAGTATATTCTCTGGATGTTCAAAAAGATCTTCATTTCTAAATTCCAAAGCCTTCTGTAGTATTTGCTCCAGCATAGGAAGAGTGTGATGCTTTAAGCCAGGCTTATCCAGCTCTGTACTATGAGTACATAAGCCATCTCCAAACAGAAGAACTTTTTCCCAAAAGACACTTTTGGAATCTACACCAGTGTTTTAAATCCAACTCTCTCATGCCAGTTCTAAGTGAAAATGTGCTGTGGTACAGGTCCGTATCCTGTCTCAGCCCCTTGCCTCGTCTTTTCTATATTCTCTTTGTTTTTTTCTTTTTACTCACCACTATACAAAGGAAGATTCTGTATTCTCTTTGAAAAACAATATCACCTCTTCTCAGGGTTTCAGCTTCTTCCTCCTATTCTCAAATATGTTTTGCCAACTTTTATTTCTCTCCCATAATGCAGGATTGCAACCTTTTCTCTTCATCCATTTTTCATTTAATTTTCTTTCTTTAATTGAGCAAGTAATATATGAGACCACACTCATAAATTTTTGAATATATCTATATATGAACTAAAAGTACTCCTTTTCTAAACACCCAAAATCTTACTCAGTTCTGTAGTGCTGATTCTTAATATCACATCTGCATGTTTCCATCCATGCCTTGCTATATGCATTTACCTATACATGAATCCATATGGATGCTGCATGTTTATGATTTAGCTTAGTGTTAGATCTTTGTTTCCTTTTTTTTTTGGCCAAGCTCCTACAGACCAATATTGTTGGATCTTGACAGATGTAAAACTCTCTAGCTTTTTTTTCAACCACTTACATACTTTGTAGATTCTTCTTGTCAGTATATATAAATCAAGCTCATTCTTTTTAACTACTGTATCAGATTCCATAGTATGGCTATAACATAGTATTTTTAAAACTATTCTTCCATTAATGGGCACTTAGAGTATTTACAATTTTTTTCCACCATAATAGGGTTAAAATGAGTATTATTGCATGTGACTATGCTTTAGTTGTAGAAAATAGCTAGTTCAAAGAGCATATGCATTTTTATTTTAATAGAAAGAGCTAAATTGCCTGCCCCTCTACTACCATGTAATACACACATTTTTGACCACCTTCTAACATTTCTCCTTTCTTTTCTTACTTCTGTTTCTCAAACTCATATCTTCCAAGTGGAATCCATCATCTTTCCTTCCAAACCCATTCCATTTTATTTAGTAATTTAAGCATTTATTGAACAATACTATATTCTCAGCTCTCCGCAAAGCACAATCTTATTGGAGGGAAAAATAACACACATACCAAAAGCAAAAATTCAGGGCAGGGATAATAACATTTCATATTTTGTGAAACACATTCTAAATGCTGTGCAAACTCAAAACCAGGGCTTTGAGAGCAATTAATTAGGGAAGCTGGCTGGAGGAGGCAAGGTTTAGTTGTTTCTTATCAATATGCATAGGATGGAAGGAAGAAAAAGGAATGAATGCCTCTCTGTGTGAGGCAAGAAGGGACAGGTATGTGCCTGGTGTAATGGGGAGAGGAGACCAGCCCCTGGAACAGTCTCGGGCAGTGGTGCTGTACAGATGAGATACCACCGGTCACAAAAGGCCTTGAGAGGGGACGGTGAGGAAGGAACTCAAGCAGAAGGAAAAATGGGTCTGTGAGGACTTATAAATGGAAATCAATGTTAATGAATGAAGCTAGGAACTGAAGGTAGAAAATTAAGAAAATTTAGATGAGAGGTGATTCAGTCTGGGCTAGGAGGGCAGCAGTGAGCATCTAGAAGGGCATATTAAAAGTGTGTTTTTTTCCAATAAAAGTAATGCATGTTTACTGATGGGAATTTGTAAAATGCTACATAGTAACAGGAAGAAAATCTTTAAACATTTGTAATTCCACAGCCTACACCTTCAAAATTGGTACATTTCTCCCATTCTTTTTACTACACACATACAATATATATATGCATATATGCATAATTGAGATCAAAGAGCCCACATGCCTTTGTATCTCGCCTTTTCTATACCATAATGTACTATAGCACTTAAGATATATTTTGAAAAAACAAAATAAGACATTGACTGACAGACTTAATCTAGGCCTGACTGGCAGGGGGTATAACAAGATTCTTTTCAGGGATCAAGGCTGTGAGAAGAGGGAATTTTGAGAGAAAGACAAGGAATTTGGATTTATGTAAATTGAGTTTGCAAAGCCAATGTACTCTGTACATAAAATGACACCTTGGGAAATAGAAGTACTGGAATGACATTTAGATGAGAGATCAGACCTCTCATTTAAATTCTATACAGAAGAATCTGTAGTCATAGAGTGCAGAGGTCTAGTGATGGGGACCCTAGTCAGAAGAGTACAAAAAGAAATCAAGGGCAACAAAGAACCAAGCTTAGGGTGACACTCTGGCAGCAGGAAGCAGAGCCCTTAAAGAAAAAGAAAAAATAATACGAAGGAAGAAAGAAAACTTAGCCAACCCAATATTCCTTTAAATAGATTTTTAGCAACTTCCGTGTGCTGTGTGCTATACTAGGTGCTGGGAATATAAGAGGAAGAAAAAAAGCTCAAAGAGTTTCTGTAGCCAAAGTTTATTACAAAATGTGGTAAAGTCACTAATAGCCATTCAGGCAGAGGATTCTTGTTGTAGGATGGGGTGTGCCATATAAGAAGGCTTCTTAGAGGAGTTGGTGCTGAGCTATTAATAGTTCATTCTAGATGAGCTGCCCAGGAAAGATGGGAGGTTGGGGGAATGAACGTGGGAGAAAGCAGGAAAGTAATTAGCAGCCTGGACTCTAGTGGGTTCCACTAGCACTTAGTGATACTGAGGGTTGGGCGCAGAGTGCTCATTCTCACCAATCTTTGTTTTGTTTGTTTTTAATGTGATGGCTGTCCAACTTTCACCCACAAGTAAACAGCCATCTATGATTCTTGCCTGAATCAATTTTCGATATATTGGTTGGCAAATGATCATGTCTAACTTTGTTATTCCTTCTGCATTCATTAGTTAACATTCTATGATGAGGAAGAGCTTTCCCTTCTTCATTTGTCTAATCAGCATTACCTCATGGATTCTTATTTTATTCAATGGGTTATTATCCCTTACTGCTATCATTATTTATTTTAATATTCAAAATTCCCAGATTTGGCAGTGTGAGGTCCTTCAAATTGGCTCCTGGGTGTTTTGATATGTCCTGTCACTCTTTGAGCACTTCATGTGATGTGCTAGGCTCACTGTACATTTTTCCTGCCCCACCCCTGGAGTCAGCTACTTTTCCAAGGAGTCCTGATTCCTCTTAGCAGAAAATAGTATTTATAGGCCAATATCATTGTGCTCAATCCTAGCCTTGTGCTATTACCTCTAGGCCTTCTATATTTCCTAGACAGAGCCAGGAAATATAGAAAATAGCTATAAAGGACATTATTGAGATGACTGAAATTTGAATGTGGACTGTGGATGTGATGAGTATCAAGTCCATGTAATATAAAATTTCCTGATCTTGTTAACTGTACTGTGGGTATGTAAGAGAATGTTTTGTTCTTGGGAAATAGGCACTGAAGTATTTAGGGGAAAGGTACACAAGGCCTGCAGCTGTGGGGGTATACGTTTGAGAGGATTTAGGGCCACTGGGAGCCCCATGGTCCTGATCATTCTGCCAAGCCAGGTTAACACTTCTCTCTTCACTAAACAGACAGGTTAAGAATTAGAGCTCTGGAGCCTGACGGCATCCATAATACTTCCACAAAGGCATCCCTGAATATAAGTGAATACCAGTGACCCAGACTTTAGGGGGATAGAGAAGCATGTGCACATACCCCCAGTGTTCTGCTCAACAATATCCTGTTTCATAAAGGCCACATCTCCCTTCTCGACCAGACACCTGCAGTGGTCCAGACAGGGGGAGAGAGAAGAAAGGAGGTCAGAGTGAGGCATCTGTCATTTAGGAGACATATATCATTATAGATTCAGGCTGGCCATCTCATAACAGCAGTTGTAACTCTATCGCTAAGCAATGTAAGGAATAAAGAAAAAGAAAACAAAAGGCTCTGAATTGCTGCATAGTTATACAACCGCAGTTCCACGTACTACATCATATTTTTTGGTGCATCTTCTCTGACAGATTACATCTTTTTCCTAGCATCAACATGGAGAGTAGAGAATCAGTTTTTCAGTGAGGCAATGCCTCCCCCAGCATATGAAATGTGAATGAAAAATTCATTTTCTTTAGATTCTTGTAAGAAGCAAATGCTTGTGCAACATTTGTGAGAGACTAAAACTCTATCACAATTTTCAATTTGTGATATTCTTTGTCCCTTTGAAAAAGAATTTTGATATTCATGGAGCATTTGTTATGTTTTGGGGTGTTTTTTTTTTGGTTTTGGTTTTGTTTTGTTTTTTAGAGAAATGCAGAGAATATGGCAAACCCTGGTTTTAAGGCACTTGACTCTATTAACTCCCAGTCCACATATCTCTGATTGTGGTATTGGGGATTTTAACACAGCTTTGAGCCACTACAAGTCCCCAAGAAGTTTCAGAAAAGAAATAATAATAAAAGGAACTCTACTTAGAATGGTTCTAATATTAATTTTTACTGTATTCCAATCTTTTGAAAACATATACCACATAGACGATGAACTAGTATGTACTTTAAAGTCTGCCCAAGGCCCTACTCAAAGATCAGGTGGATCAGACTTGTATAATGGGCCCAATCCTGCTCTTCATCTACTTTAACCCCCTTGCTTCAAGGAAAAGAACCTGCCTCTTCCTATAGTGGTTCAGGAGTTCTGAGGGTAGCTAGCTGAGAAGGTGGGCACACCTACTCACAATATGTGGCACACCTATTGTGCCATATATTGATTTTCTTTTATTTTCTTTTGAGTTAGGAGTCTATTTATCAATTTGATGTGTTTTACTTCATAGATAAGTTTTGTAAGATATGTTTAGAGAAAGAAGCCTTTATACATATATATCTAAGCAAAGTTTGAGCCTTTTCTCTTGACCTGTATTTCTCAAACATATGTTACCACCACAAAAAGACAAGGTCAAGATACAAACTCTTAAATCACTATGAAAACAACACAATCTACTTTGTAAAATTAGCAACTTGTAGAGTGTGAATTGTACTTATTCTAACTCATAAGATGGTCCTAACTGGAAAATAGGGATAAAATTTGTTTTTCACTTCACTATTGGGAAGCTCAGTTATTATACAATTCCAGCATCTTTGTGCAGTTCATGGATTCACGAACCACCAGATAACAGAAGGCCCAAAGCAGAAAGTATAGTTAAAAAGTAATAAGGCATTAAGGTACAGAGGTGTCTCTAAAAAAATTATAGACACTCCATAAAGTACAATTGTAGTTAGGAATTTAGAAATCATGTGCTTCGGTATTTTGTATTTCCAGATGAGTATGGTTCTAGGTTGCCCAGAGGCACATGGAAGAGCTTGGGCCAAACTCCTGACTCAATGGTTATCTAACTGTAGTAGGGTTTCATTGCCTTGGCACTAGTGACATTTGGGGCTCGATAATTCTGTGTTGTATGGTGCTATCCTATGCATTGTAGCATGTTTAGCTGCTTCTACCCATTAGATGCCAGTAGCACCCTCCTCCTCCACACTAATATTGTCATAATCAAAAACATCTCCAGACATTGCCAAATGTCCCCTGGGGCGCAAATCAGCCCGGGATAAGAACTGCTGAACTGACCCACACACCAGTCTCTACTGTCTGTGACAGCCAGGTCTGGTAGACTGAGCCCTGGAGGAGTCTGGCTGCCCTTCCACTCATGTGGCTTTACATTTGGTTGTGAAATCTCCCACCTTAATGTGTGCAGCACTAACAGAATAGGAACATAAGAATCTTACCTTGGTTCCTGAAAGAAATCTGGTCAAAGCTGGGATATTATAATATTCATGACAGGGTTAAAAGACTCACCTGAAAGCCCCTGTGTAGCCATAGTATCCCTCTTTGCTGTTGGGCTTACATGTGTTGGGGTCTGGGCCCATACACAGCTTACAGAGACTAGAATTTTTCAGAGACCCAGGAGCACAGCCTTCACTGAAAAATTCATCTGCACAGAAGGACAAGAGGAAGTCAGGTCTTTCTGAGTCAATACAAGCAGCTTTTATCTAAGATAAAAGGGCAATCTAAGATAGCAGGGCTGCATGGCCCAGGAGAGGTAGAACATATTCATTACTTCTGTGAAATGAATGAATTTCACCACCACCAACTCAGGATCTGCCTGGCTACAGGATTTAAAAGGAAACTTATTGAGGTTGGGAAAAGGAGTTAGTGACCAATTCAGGGTGGAGAAGTTTCCTCTGAGCACCATGATGGTGTCATCACTAATCTAAAGGAAAGAAGAAATGGAAATGACATGAAAGGAGAGAGAAAAGGGATGAAGACTGAAGGTCTCACTTCCTGAGCTTGTGCCACCTGTTTTCAGATGTCCCCTTCCTTACCGTTCACTAGAGGAGACCTTCCTACATCCCCAACCTCAGGAAAGGGATGGGGAATTTTCCTTGCAACTCAGCTGCTCTCCTATGGCCATAAAAGAGCCAGGAGGCTCGGGAGAGCAGAAGTAGGGCCTTTGCCAGTGGGGATACCAAGCTTTCTGGATGTGTCCACAGTTGCACTTTGCTTCATGTCCAACTGGTATCACAGAGCACCCTGGTGCAGGGACATGCTCTCATCTCCAGTCTCCCCACACATGAGGTTTGCTGGGTTCATAAACAGATTTAGAGTCCTCTCTTTTTAAAGGAGTTGCCCAAATTTGGAGGTGGCAGGGAGGAAGTACTCAGGAAGCTAATGTAAATCAGAACCACTGGAAAACATTTGTCTGTGGGGAACTTACACTTAGAAGTTTAAAGGAGTAGAAATAAGTGTACCTGATGATAGAGGACACAGAAAGTAACGTGCTTTCTACTCCTTTGAAGGCTTCTAGAAGCTGAGCAGTGACTCACAGGGCCTACAAAACCCTCTGGCAGGGAGTGCTAGCTGTCTACACAATATCCATTTCTGGAATGTACCAAGAGGTGATGTACCTACATTCTGGGCAATGAGAAGTTAGTTAAAATAATTGGGTAGACTTCCTAGAAGGTTCCTTTAAAAAGCTACAGCAGCTGGCATAAACTTCCATTTGCTCTACCCCCTTGGTGCTTGTGGCAGCCTGGATGGTGGATGTGATAGTAACCACAAGGTGCCCTTGAAGATGGAAGCATCGTGCTAAGAATGGAAGAGCAGAAAGAGAGAAGGAGCCTGGGTTTCTCATGACCATACCAGCCATGGACTACTCACCTCCAGTCTTTTTCATGAGAGATAAAAGTAACTGCATGTTTACTTTATCCCATTATGTGCAACCAAGATGAACCCTCCTGACTCAGCAACCCAGTTCCATCCCTCCCAGACCTTTTTGATATTTCCTGGAGGTTCACTTTTACCAAATTCTATTTCTATAGAACCAGAGCACACAGCATCTTACGCCACAGCTCTCTCCCCCAAGGAAAGACCTTCTTTCTGGCATGGCCTTCACCACTGCTCCTTCTCAGGATTCACTCACCAAATCTGCAGTGGTGGAGCTCGTTGTAGAGCAGGCCCATGGGGATGTTCCAGCCAGCAGTTCTGTCGACTCCAGTGTGGCAGGACTTTTTGCCTCTCAGAGTGTTCCAGGTGATGCCAGGATCTGATTTCTTTACCACTGCCACAGCATAATACCCTACAAGAAAGACACCAGAAAAGGATATATTAACACCCCTGGGTACTCCAGAGTGTCTGCTTCCAATTAAAGCCACTGTCTCCCTAGGGAAGCAAAGATATCCTGGAGTCAGTCATTGAGTCTTGAGAGGATCTCACAGTAACTGACTGAGGGGAAGTACAAGACACTCTATCAGGAGGAGATTAATATGAGTTTGGAGAACAAAATGCTAAGAATACATTATCATTAAAGCAATGGCTGGTGTATAACCCTTCTCTGAATGCATGCAGTTACTGAAGTTATAAACCAGCACCCTCCAGTGTGTTCTATCAGAGGAATGGATACTGAAAGAGCTAACATAACTCCAACCTTTTTATGAATTAACATATATTTGGATAGAGTTGTAAAAGACCAATAAACAACAGGGGATAATTGGGCCAGACATTTTCTGATAAGGAGAATATAGTTTTATACTAAAATAAATATGTAAAGTAGAAAATATCAAAATTAAGTCAGCTTCTGTTTTCAGTAACAAGTACATGCTGGTCCTTAAAATGGGGAATAGAACATCAACCCATGATGTGTTTGCCAATTTAATTAATTCAGAATACTGTTTCCAACAGAAACAATACTTATTGTCCATGGAATAAGAATGGCTCTTTCTATATCTGTTAGAGAACTTGGCTCCTAAAGTAATGGGGAGAGGCTGGGAGGTTGTCATCAGTGGAAGTGACAAGAGCAGACTTGCACACTAATGGGTATCTGGAATATGATCTTCAGGGGGCCTGAGCACAAGGGTTGTGGGGCCCAGTACTCATGTTGGTGTGATTTAAGACTTCCTGACTTGTTCCTGCTCTCTCTCTCCAGATCCAACCTCAGCCAGAGGCCTGGGTGAGAACCAGGTTGGCCTGGGTTTCTGGGCCCAGCCCTGGCTGGGAGTCAGGTAATTTCATGCTCCCAGACATCTGCCTGTGTGAGGCTTTCAACCCTGTAAGGAAAAAATAAGCAAGGTGCCTTGGCTGGTGCTAACTCTCATCTGAAAATGTGCAGGCCTCATGTCATGTGAAGTGGTGGGAAGCAGTGGAAAGGGCCTGGATTTGCATCCTGTATGTGTGATCCTAGACAATCTATAAACTTTCTGAGCCTTAGGGTCCTCGTATGCATGTTTAGAGGATGCCAAAACCTACCTTATAGGATTAAATGAGAAATCCTGCATGCAAATCATGGTAAATATAAAGAAATAACCAACACTATCAATTATTAATACTATCTTTCCATGATTCTTCTGCATTCTAAAATTTGGTCTCTTCCAGTGCCTTACATACTTATGATTGGAATTTTAAACTTACCTAACCAATTCCCCAAAACAATGGGAATTTACTTTTTAACTCTAGAGGTTACCAATCCCAACTCACCTGCCTCTGGTGTTTCCACACAATTTTTGCTGTTTTCTGGAGAAAAGAAAATGAAGAAGGCATTAAAGCCTTATTTCTAGATTGGAAAATCATGCTTTTCTTATGCTGCAACTAAGAGTAAAAAGAGTCAGATAAAACTATCTACACATGTCACCAATTCCCATGAAGTCCAGACTCTCTGAATGATACAAGTCCGTTTCAGCTGCTGGCATCTAGAATTTACCTACAAACTGTGAATTTCAAGTTTCTTGCTCTGTTTACACCTAAAGGGAAGGTTTGCTTGCCAACTATATTTAAATTCCTGCAACAAGGCAGTAAGGAAGCCAGAAGATTTGCCAGAAATCCCAACTGTCCTCTGCAGTAGGGTCATTTTTAGTGGGGACTTCACAGTGCAGAGCTTCCATTCTCTACTTCTGGAAGGTACCATAACTCCTACCCTTCAAGATGACTGAGGGGATTCAAGATGAGGGAGCTCAGAGCCTGGGAAATAGGAGGTGCTCACTAAGGGAGTGCTTTATGGCAGCTGTGGTGTGAATCAGTCTGCAGTTTTTCCATGTCCTCTCTCCATGGCCCAGAGGAAAGAAAACCCAGAGAGGTGCTCCCCTCCACTTACCGTAGTTCTCTGCCAGGACAGGTACCAAACCACACTTGCCCGCTATGTAGACATGCCCTCCATCCAAGCTCATAGCATCAGCTTCTCCATTCTGCAAAGACACAGAAAATCACAGCAGATGAAAAGAGGCCATGTCCTGCACTGTCTACTTTTCTAGCTGTTGGTTTGAAGCAACCTTCCCGGCATAGGTCATGAATGCCAGGGAGATAGCAGATGCTGGTATCAAACCCCCAAAGGATTAGTCAGGCACACCTATCATAGAAAATAAAATGTACTCTAATTTTCACCCAACCTTCATGAACTGATAATCAACTCCAGGTGCCTTGCTAAGTTTATTCAAGAGCAAAGACCCACATTCAGTCCTCCTATCCTTTCATAGGACACACAGTCCCAGAGATACTCCAACACCTTTCTGACACCAAGAATTCTCATTTGTGGACAGATGAGAGGCATCAGTACTAAACCCTGTATACACTATGTTTCTTGTAAATATACAGACCTATGACAAAGCTTAATTTATAAATTAGACATAAGAAGAGATCAGCAACAACTAATCATAAAGTAGAACAATTATAACAACATACTCTAATAAAAGTTATGTAAATTTGTACATTCTTGTGCTTCTCCTCTCCTCTCTCTCTCTCTCTCTCTTTCTCTCTCTCTCTCAAAATACCTTAATATTTTTGGACAATGGTTGACTGTGGGTAGCCAAAACCCCAGAAACCGAAACCTTGGATAAGGGAGATGACTGTACCTCATTTTCTGTTTCACAACAGTTAGATGGCTCCTCCCAAGTCCCTTTAAGCCCTTTCTTTCAAGGTAGTTCTGTTAGTTCCTTTTTATTTAACGCAACAAATCCAGTGACCTAAGAATGATAACTGTTTGCATATGCGCAAATGTCATCCATTAGTGGGAGATTCTTCAAAGTTGCCTCTACTTTCCCAAGGGAAACATTCTCCTGAATGTAGTTTTACAAGGTCTTTCATTATGATCAGGAATCTGTATGCAGCCATCAAACAGCATCTACAGTACACAGCCACTTCTGTCCATTTTCATCTTCAAAGAAATCAGCTTTTATTTTTGCTTCACTTCTATGGCATCCTTTTGTCACATTTTGGCCACCAGTAAGAATTGTACCTCGGGGCTATGGTTTATTAGTATTAGAGTATCCACCTTCCTCCCAGTCCTTTAATTTTATTTCATAGCAAATGAATGAGGCTCCCACTTCTGCCAGTATTACAATCCTACACTTCTGTAATTGTTCCAGCCCCAGCAGATTCAGTGAGTCCATATCCCTGACCAACAGGACAACAAAAGCAGACATTCATGAACTGCTGCATGTTGCAGAAAGTAAAGCACCACAGGATATAAGCCACATATTTCCACCTAGCAAGCTTTGAAATTTCCAGAAAACAAAGCTGTCATGCAGAGGAGTACAATGCCCTTTTGAAATCTAGTCCATTTTATAATTATAGGCCAGAATGAACAAATTGCATTGAAAACTACTCATTTCATACAGTTTATTCATGATCTCTTTGTAGATCTGATCCATGATTCTAGAATAGCTGCCATCAGTGTTGGTTTCAACCTGGATGTATCCCCTTTGCTGCTGTTTTTTACTTTTAAGGACTGATCCACTAAAGTGTGGGGTGAAGAGTAGCCAATTAGGCATCCACAAGAAAGAAAAACAAGCTCAGCACTAATTTTAGAATATGGACCAGAGGCAAATATCCAGTGTAGACATATTCCTTTTCCAGTCCTGGAATCCTTTGTGCCATACCAGTTATACCAGTAATAATGTTACTATATGAGAGTACGACTCCCTTTGGAAGTCCTGTGCCCTCACTTGTGTACATGATTACTGCTATATCTGAGGGCCCTGGTTTGCTCTGAGGTCTGTTTTTCACACTATCCTTCACTTTCCACTGAAGCCATGGTGTCCAGAATAACACCCTTGGAGAATTTGGACAGGTCAGTGGCTTCCCATTGACAGTGATGATGTGGAACAGGTATGGGACCAAATAAACTATATTCTTTAACTTTGTTTGCAAGAGTTCTTTACTAGCAGTGATGCTTCTCACTTCTGTTTCATTTACTCCATGAACAATTGCTGGACCTCCTAGAGTAGCATATATCAATGTAACAAACTGAATATTCTACATAAAATACGCCTGTGCAGCAGTCATCCAGTTGGCCCTGGTCTCACCGAACATGGTGTTGGTCTTTGGTTTCTGACCCAACATTTGTAAGCTGTTTCCAAAATTAAAGGCTCAAATGATGACATCTTCATGGGAGATCAAATTACAGTGTACAAGAATAACCTTTTAAAAAATGTTTCAGGATAGAGCTGGAACCCATACTACTAAGTGAAATATCCCAAGAATGGAAAAACAAGCACCACATATACTTACCAGCAAACTGGTATTAACTGAGCAGTGCCTAAGTGGACACATAGGAACTACATCAATGGGGTATTGGGCGGGTGGGGGGGGCGGGTATATACATACATAATGAGTGAGACGTGCACTGTCTGAGGGATGGTCACGCTTGAAGCTCAGACTTGTGGGGGGGGGGCAAGGGCATTATTTGAAACCCTAAAATTTGTACCCCCATAATTTACTGAAATAAAAAAACTGTTTCAGATCCAAACAAAAACCTAAAAGTAAGAAACAACAACTGATCCAGATGGGAAGAAATCATCGAAGGAACTCTGGAAATATGAAGACCCAGACAGAAAGCACACCACCAAAGAGGAACCCCAGCCCCTTAGAAATGGACAGCATCCAAAATCAGACCACTAAAATGACAGAAGAAGAATTTCGAGCATGGATCATAAGAAAATTCAACGACTTGCAACAACAACTGGATAACCAGCACAAAGAAAATGCAAAAAGATTCCAGGCTTCTCTACTGAAACTTTACAAGCAAGGAGAGACTGGGGCCCCATTCTCACTCTTCTGAAACAGAATAATGCTCAACCTAGAATCTTATTCCCTGCAAAACTAAGTTTTGTATATGAAGGAGAAATCAAGACATTCTCAGATAAGCAAAGACTGAGGGAATTCACCAAAACAAGACCAGCTCTCCAAGAAGTACTCAAAACAGTGTTACCCATGGATCAGCACAATAAACACTCACAAATGTAAATCTACTCAAAAGCTAAAGATCAAGGCCCAGATACCACAATGACTCAAGAGAGAAAACAAAAGCAACAAAGTTCAACCCAACATAATGAACAGAAATCTGCCCCACCTATCAGTTATCTCAATAAATGTGAATGGCTTGAACTCACCACTCAAGAGGCATAGGCTGGGCAAATGGATAAAAAAAATACAAGCCAAGTATCTGCTGCCTTCAGGAAACATATCTAACCAGCAGGGATGCAGTTGGACTAAAGGTAAAGGGGTGGAGAACAATATTTCAAGCAAATAGAAGCTAAAAGAAAGCTGGTGTGGCAGTGCTGATTGCAGATAACTTAGTTTTTAAATCAACAAAAGTAATAAAATACAAAGAAGGTCACTATATAATGGTGAAGGGTGCAGTTCAACAAGAAGACATAACAATTCTAAATATATATGCACCCAACCTAGGTGCACCCAGATTCATAAAGCAACTCTACTTGATCTAAACAAATGGATAAACAACAACACCATAATAGTCGGAGACTTTAACACCCCACTGACAGCACAGGACAGATCCTCCAAACAGAAAATCAACAAAGAAATAATGGACTTAAACAGGTCTCTAGAACAAATAGACCTGACTGACATTTACAGGGCATTCTACCCCCAAACCACTGAATATACATTCTTCTTATCAGCTCATGGGTCATTCTCTAAG
>VBSM01001681.1:3641085-3681142 GCA_008086735.1 Cheirogaleus medius
ATTCTTTTATTTCTTTCTTTCTTTTTTTTTTTGGCTTCACAAAGCTTTAATCAAAATGGTTTTTCCAAAAGTCATTGCAGTTCTCTATCAACACTTATTGATCAAATTACAAGGCAAAAACTATAGCTCTAAGATCTTTGTCATGTTACAGACAAGTAGTAAGACAGTTGTCTTTCTAAACGAAATAAAATATCTATGTAAGCCAAACTATATCTTTGTGTAGTCGAAAAATGTTTTTAATGGTTGGAGATTTTTTGTTGTTTTATTTTAATAAGATATACATAACATAAAATTTACTATTTTAACCATTTTCAAGTGTACATTTTAGCAGCATTAAGTATATTCACATTGTTGTGCAGTCATCTCCACCATCAATCTCCAGAACTTTTTCATCTTCCCAAACCGAAATTCTATACCCATTAAACAATTCCCACCTTTGATATTCTCCATGTGTCAGTCCCTGGTAACCATTATTCTACTTTCTGTAAAAATTCTGATACATGCTGCAATGTGGATGAACCTTGAAAATATAAGTAAGCTAGATACAAAAGAACAAATATTGTATAATTCCACTTATATCACACTTTATTCTTCCTCCCCGCATATATCACTCATCTTCTCCCTGATAATATATCAAGAGCTTCCAAACAGGGTTATATAATAATTTAGGTAGTGAACATTCTTGTTTTTTCCCTGAGTTCAGAGTACTTAGTCCCTCAAAATAATTACCTTTCAGTGTACACTTTTGCTTTTGCTTTCCAGATACATTAAAGATGACCTCCCATTTCCATTTTTAAAGTGATTTTAATGGCAGTCAGGGTTGACTGCGCCATACCTCAGCGTCCTACCTATGAATAAAGAATTGTTCCAAAATGACTGGAGAAAGAAAGTGTAGCCTTCCTTCCACTCTTTTTTAGGCAGCCGTGACTTACCGCAATGCCCTTGATGCAATCAAGGTGGGAGGCTTTCTTCACACACGCGAGTCGGGGACCATCTGCTGGAAGGACCTTTTTCATATTATCACGGAAACTGTAGCACTTACTGGCCTCATGATCTGACACGGCGCACCATCTCACAGTTTTCTCAGGGACAGCCAGGCACAGCCCTGGGGGAGAGAGGCCAGAGGCATAAGGAACCTACTCCCTGTGCTGGGGGAGAGACAGCATCAGCCTCGGAAGGGAGTTGGCAGTCACATCTGTCCTGTCCTCCTCTCGCTTCTGTCTATGAACACTGCAGGGCACATGGACAGGTTCCACTGCATTCTGAGACAGGGCCAAGAGAAGGTTGCCCTAATGGCCTCCTAGTTCCCTGCTGACCACCCTGTGCTGGCCAGAGAGATGCAGGCATGACCTTCAGCTCCCAACTGGAAAGGCAGTCTGCTCCTGTGTGTTCCCCCTGCCTCCTTCCCTCACCGTCATGACCCCCAGCCTGCCACAGTGTGCACAGGGCATTTCCAGCCACCTCAATGCCTTGGCTCAACATCAAAACTCTGGAAAGCCAGCAGGGTAGGAATTACCACCTTTTAGAGATGAGGGAGCTAGACTCAGAGAATGATGCTTTTTTTTTTTGCCCAAAGTCACCCCACCTGTTAGTGGCCAAGCCAGGCCCAGAACCTGGGTCTCCAAACTCTTAGTCTGTTACCCAGGGCACAAAAGAAGATAACAGTCTGAGTTACTTTGCTCTCCTTGGCCAGTAGTTATGGGTAGATGAATGAAAAGATAATTAATTTGCCTGTGACACTCATTAGTCATCTTCTATTTAGGAATAACTAGAAACTCCATATATTCAATGGTCTTCCCTATGTTTCCACTGAGCCCTCCAATTGTCACCACTCACTTTAGCTGCCATTTAGAGACAAAGCTAAAGCCAGCCATGTGTGTAGCAATTAAAATCCGTGTGGCTACAGAGATATCCTCCCTATCACATGAGCTTTGGCACTGTCCCCCACGCCCTCCATCATCTCCACTCCCTGGGGGCCAGCACAGCAGTGCTGACTCACTGGCTCTGATGAAGATCCACAAAGCACAAGGCACGAGGGGGAGGCCCACAGCTCCCCAGGATGGATGAGGAGGGACCATAGGGGACTGACTGCCCCAATGTCCCCCAACTCTTCCACCTTGGCCCATGGGAAATCACAGGAGGCATCATGAGTCAGACCCTCCCCAAAATTACCCCTCCCGACTTCCCATAGGCAAGGATTTGTCCCCAGGAGGTGCCCCAACGGGGGATAAAGGCAGGTAATGTGGGGTCCTGCCTGTCTCAAGGAGTTGATAGTTCATCAGGGGAGACATATAACTAAACGTGGAAGTTGCTACAGTGTGACAAATACCCCACGAGTGGTAGGCAAACGTTAGAGGACAAAGTGGCCCCCAAGCTCAGGAGGTGATGGTGGTGGGGAGCCATTGGTCACAGGCCCCACAGCAGATGTGTGCAGCATCCTGCCCTGGAGCCCGACACCCATAACCTCACTTACCCTCCCCGACCCTCCCAGGCAGCTGCTGTTATTATCCCTTCCACCGGTGAGGAGCTGGGCCAGGATTTGGACCCAAGAAGTCTGGCTCCAAATCCCATGCTGTGAACCACTCCATGGCTCTGCCTCCTTAGCGGGACATCAACAGCCCAGAGGTCACCTAAGGGATGTCAGACTCTGAAGAGGGCGGGGTCAGATGGGGAGGCCTTGAATGCCATGCTAAGCAGTTTGGACTTGACTGAAGAGGCTGCAGTGCAGGGTTTTGATAAGCTGTGATTAGAAGTGCTCTAATTTATTGTATTCCACTGCTGCAAGATTGACTGGACAAGGAAGAGGAGGCAGTGAGTGCGGTGAAAGGTGGCCAGGGGCCCAAGGAGGGGCCAGCAGCACTCGAAGGGCGGCACGCCCCTGAGACAGGGATGAAGAAGATTGAGAGGGGTGTGGCGAAGAGGGGCGAGGAAAGGCACCCGGGCTTCCGGCAGCCAGCGGCTGGGTCCAGGATGGAGGGGACAGCAGGCTGGCCACCCCGCAGTCCTTCCTCAAGTCTACACTCACCCAGGACAGCGCAGGCCAGCAGGGCACCGACAGTGAGCCTCATCCTCCCGGTGTGTGGCGCGGCAAGCACAGGCCAACCTGCTTCTGTGCCCCCTCCCTGCGCCCCGCACACTTTTATCCTTGGTGGGGCCGGGCGGGGCCAGCTGGGCGCAATCTTTGACCCCTGTGTTTGTGCAGCCCAGTTGCCCAATCGACAGTCACCCGACCCCCTTTCTTGCTTGCCCCGCTGATCACCTCATTTCCTGAGCTTTGAGGATCAGTGGATGGAAGGAGTCCAGCACAAAAATGCTGATGGGAATGGAAATAAAGTACAATCCACCCCTTGTTGTTACTGCCGGCTCTGTGCCAGGAGCGAGGCCACAGCAGGCTGGCCCTGCTCCCGACTCCAGGGCTACGGGAGCTGGTCCATGCCTCTTGTCCATGCCTCTGGTCCTATCTGCTGTTTCTACAGATGCAGACTCTGAGACCAGGAGAAGGACCGGAACTGCCCCAGATCCCACACTAGACGGGAAAATGACAGGCAAAACCCTTCCTGGGAGAGGATGCAGGAGAAGCAAGCTGGGATCAAGGTCAAAGAGGTCAGATTCGGCACCATTTGCTCCTTCCTGGGTCTCCCTGGAAATCCTGCTCCTGGGCTCTCAAAGACCCAGCCCTGAGGAGCTGCTCTCTCTCCCTGCCCCATGAGCACAGGCTCCTGGGCTGGAAAACTGCCTGCCCTCCACCTTCCTGTGGAACACCTTAGGCTAGGGACAAAGTCACCGGGCAGATGAACTCTCTTCCACAAGAAGCTTCCAGGAATGTGGTCAAGACACTGGAAGAGCACAAAGAGACCCCAAAATGGACATTCTTACAACCTCCAGGCCACCGCTGTCTCCCTCTGGCAGAGTAGTCTCTGAACCATTTAGATTGTACATCCTTATTACAAAAAAATATTGAGTTTGTGCCTTCCATGTATGTATTTTTAACTGAAAATTGTGTGCATTTCAATCATGCACAAGAAATAGGAACTTATAAAATGATGAGATGATGAAATGCACTCATTTTTAAATGTCCTTCTGCTTATGCTTCCTCATATACGATGAATAATATCTCAAGGCACAATATATATTACTACTTAGGGAAAGGTCAGGTTCCTTAGGCAAAGTGTAGATCCAGATGTCAGAGAGTCATCAAGATAATTTTAGGGTTTTCTAAAAGTTTCTTCTTACCCAATCTAATCAGATGGTCACGGATTCTGCCTCATGTTTTAGCTGACGAAGAGCTTAAAGCAAGCCTAGTAGACATATCAGTTCACCTATTTTATTTGTGTTCGCTTGTGTTTGTCTTGTCAGAATTATCTTCTAATTCTGGATCCTTTGTAGGAGTCTTTTAAAGGTACTTATGCATCTTGTGAGAGTTGGAGAGTTAAAACCAAATTATCTAATCTGTACAACCATTTAACTGGGCACATGCAAACCACAAAATATAGAAACAAAAAATGCTAAAACAAAGGCAGGGTCAGGGGGCCACAACTGTGCAGCACCCCCTTTCCTAACCTATCCCACTGTGAGGTGCTCCCATCTTCCCAGGACACCTCAAAGGCTCCATATTATGTGCTACCGTCAGTCAGGTGGGAGACAGGGCCAATCCACGCATTAAATATGAATGTGTGATAATTTGTTAATCTTTTGCAATAACAATAAATATAATTGGAAGTGTTCTCCCACACCCTAATAGTTTGTCTCATATACAAAGGGTTCCACATCCCCCACTTTAGAGACCACTGCTTGAGCGGGGGCTTTCTGTAAGCCTAGCCTTCCAAGTACCTGCCTTACCATGAGGAAGAGTGGCCACTGCTATCCTGTCTTACTGCCACCCCACCCCCACCCCTGCCACCTTCCTGGGCCCCTTATGCTTGAGCCATGCGGAAATAAGACTCTTGGCAGGGGGAGCATATTCCTACTGCTGCCCTGCAGCAGGCACTAGGGGGTGGTCTGGATTCATATGGAGACCTTGAGGTAGGGCTGTGAGAAGAGTGGGGACAGTCAGGGGAGGGCTGGCTGGGAGGGAGGGCAGCCAGCAGAGCAGAGTGCACACCTTCAGATGATGCCTTGGGCAAGCCCTACTGTGAGCTTGCAGGGTCTGCCAGAAAGCAAGAAGTGGAGTTACCAAATGTTGAGCTGGTGCCACAAACTCAGGGAAGCTCAGTGCAAAGCATGGAAAGCAGATGGACAATGATCCTCCCTCCCTGGAGCCCTCTACCTTCACAGAGTGAACCTTTCTGAGGCCACTCCCCCAGCCACAGGCCCATGGCCTAGCCAGAGCTCTTCAGCGAGAGCAAACTCCAGCCAGGCTGAGCCCTCTCCAGACCAGCCAACCCCATGTGCTGTCCCCAGTAGGGTCCTCTGAGTCCAAGCGCAAGACAGCTGCTAGGGAGGAAGTGCACAGCCTCATGGGATCTGGAGAAAGCTCAGGACATGGAGAACAGGAGCTCCCACATCATCTACTCATTCAGGGCCTTGGTTCTTGCTCAGGAGACAACAACAGAACCCTGTGTCTGCCATTCCTTGGAGGGGTAGGCAGGGCAGGGCCAGCTTTGGGGTATACATGTGTGTGCAATCCTGGTTGGATGGTGTGCCCACGATTATATTTATGTCTATAGGGGTATGTGAAGGTAAAAGGACAACATTACAAGTGCTCTGTGTCCTTGGTGGCCCATGACAATTGTATCTTCACTCTCACGTTTTTTAATTCTACCCCAGAAAGGCTCTGGAGTCAAACTCATTATTCCTTTTTACAGCATAATGATTGCTGAGACTTACTGAGAGCTTCACTGAGCTTTAGAGTCTCTGTCTTATGGCTGAGACAAGGAAATTGAGGACCAGAGAGGATAATACCTTGTGCAAGGTCAGCTGCAAAGTCAGAATGCCAAATCAGGCAGTCTGGTTCCAGAAGGTACCCATCCACTGGGATACTGCCTCTCCCAGGAAACCAGGACACACAGGGCCAAGAGACTCATCTGGGATCACACCAAAAGAGGGACTGATACTGCATACCCAGCCCTGCGGTTTTGCCACAGGCACACAGTCCCGAGACTTCTGCCTGCAAAGGGGCTGGTCAGTCTGGGAGAGGTGCGAATGCCCGACTGCAGAACCTCAGACAGGGGAGGGGCTATCCTGACTTTGCTCAGCAGGAAAGAAATGTCATCTTTTTAAGCCCCTTTGTGTGCCAAGCACTGTTCTGGGGCCAGATAAGATCAGTACCTCCTTTTTCTGATGTAGACAGTACAATGAAATGACAGGTCCTTGTTCATGGAGCTCTGGGGCCTGAACTCAGATCTCCTAAACTCCAGCCTTCTCTAGAACACCCCTGCCTTCTTGATATTAATCTTCTCTTTATGTACCCAGAGGAGGAGAGGGAGGGAGGTAGTTGAGGGAGAAAGAGACTGAGAGAAACTGAGAGAGGAGTTAAGGGAGCTTCTAGCTCTAGACCAACTCAAGCATGACCCACATCTTCCACCATAAATGGAATAAAACTCTTAAATTCCAACCACAGAGTTGGTCCTCTTAGAGAAACATCTGAACTTGTGCATATGTGCAGAGGAGTTGGGGAAGCTGACCAGAAGGAGGCGGGCAGGAAGGCAGTGGGCCTCTGAACCAATATTTGTTGTTTCCAAATATTGCCCAATTTACACAGAAGCAGAGCAAACAAAGAGCCTCTGTCTGCTTCAGGCAGTACCCCCTCTCCTTCCTCCACAGTGTCCTATTCCTGACACCAGAGGCTTATTCTCTGAAATCCTGTGACTGGATTGTCATTCGGGGGGAGCAACCAGCAGCCCGAGAGCTGATTCTCTTAAGGCCCATCACCCCGCAGGCCTGCCCTGCCGGGTTGGGGGACGTTGAGGCCAGTGGGGACCAGGGCAGGTCCTTTCAGAAGATGTCAGAAACCACCTCTCCCTCTCTCTTTCTCGCTCTCTCTCTTTCTCTCTTTGTTCTACCTCTCAGAAGTCCTTGAACAATGGAAGAATCTCAAGGTTTTCATTCTTTTCATAGAATAGTCGATAAAAACTCTTCTCATGAAGAATAGTTCAGGGCCAGGTGGAATGAATTCTATCAAACATCCAAGAATTATACCAATCTTTCTTACGTATACTCTTCCAGGGAACAGAAAAGTAGGAACACTCACTGATTAATGTTTGGAGGACAGTATATCTACTTTGAAAGGAAAAACCAACAAAGACATCATGACAAAGATAAAAAATATCTTTTATGAACACAGATGTAAAAATTCTGCATGAAAGATTAGCAAATAGAACCCAGCAAAATAATTAATAAATTTCCAAAATGGGTTTATTCCAGGAATGCAAGTTATCTTTTGAGATAACAATCAGTATAATTGATCACACTAACAGAATAATGGAGAAAATTATATGACCATATTAATCAGTACAGGAAAATCACTTAATAAAATTCAATATCCATTCATAATAAAACCTCTTAGCAAACTTATTCTATAAAACTTCCTCAAGCTGATAAAAGTGTATAATAAAAACCTACAGAAATCACACTTAGTTGTGGAATGTCAAACAACAGCTTTCTTCTCTTTGAGATCTAGACCAGAATGTCTACTATTATCATTTCTAGTCAACACTTTTACTGGAGGTCAGTCAGGCAAGAAAAAGAAATAGTAAGTAAAAGGATTGAAAAGGAAACGTGAAACTCTCATTTTCACAGATGGTGTAACTATAAATGTGTAAAATTCTAAAGAAACTAGATTACATATTAGAATAAATGAATTCATAAACATAGCTGGATGCAAGGTAAATAAACAAAAATCTATTATATTTCTATATATTAATACAAAATGAAAAAACATGAAAAATGCTATCTAAACTAGCATAAGAAAAATAAATCCCTAGGAATCAATCTTTCAAAGATGTCTAAAACTTTTATGTACCAGACTATAAAATATTATTGAGAAAAAGTTAAGAAACTCGAAGGCAAATGGAAGACTATATCCTGAACATGGAATGAAAGACCTGATATTGTAAAGACCTCAATTCTCCCAAAATTGATTCATGGATTCAATACATTCCCAAATTCCCAAGAAGTGTTTTATATATTTTGGTGCAAATTGGCAATATAATTCTAAAGTTTATTTGGAAATGCAAAGGACCTAAAATAGACATTTGATTGTTTGTGTAAGGTGAGGCATACCAAGATGAGAGGAGAATGTATTTAATTTTTCTACCCATGTCTGCCCAACTCCAAGCACCAAGGTTTGTAGTCAAGTCCATCAAATTCAGCTGTTGGTCATGCATAAAATTACCTAGGTGTGTTCTTTAACATGACAGTGGAGCAGTAGTATAGAATGAAAGTTATTAATATATACAGTCAACCACATGCTTAAGGATATGTACACATCCATTCACCACAATTGGCATACACTCTATTCTCATTCATTTCAATTCTTTCTCAATAAGAAGTAAATTCAACTCTTGACCAGCTATGGTTTAAGGCCCTTTTCAGATTTTTCTCTTCTTCCTTCTTTTTCATATATACCTGAACATTTTCAAACATATGCAACAGTAGGGAAAATAATGTAATAAACTCCAATGAACAACTTTCCCAGTTGGAACAATACTGAACAATTGTCAGTATTTTGTCAATCTTATTTCATCTATCCTTCCTCCTCCACTTTTTTTCTGTAATAACAATTGTTATGTTATTTATCTCACAAAATACACATCTCTAATGTATAAGGAATTTTTTTACATAACTTTAATGCTATTATCACACTTATCAACATTAACAATTGTTCCTTATTACCATCTATCACCCACTCAGTATACCAATTTCCCTGGTTGTCTGAAAAAAATATTGTTAGGCTGTTCAAATTGGATGCTAATAAAGATCCACATGTTACATTGATTATATCTCTTAAATCTCTTTTACTCTAAAACAATTCCCTGCATTTTATACTATTTACTTGTTGAAGAAACTGGGTCATTTGTCCTTTGGAACTTCCAACATTCTGGATTCAGCTGATCTGTGTTCTTATCGTGTAATTTAACATGTTATTTTTAATTTAACAGCTATTTTTTAGAAAGTTCCTCAATTTGGGTTTTTCTGGTGTTACCCACGGTTAAAGTCAGGTTGTGTATTGTTGGCAGCATGTTCTGTTAACTGTGCTTGGTTAAAGTGGTACCTGGTGGGTTTCTTCACTGCAAATTCACTGTTTTTTTTTTCTTTATAATTAATGTGTAGTTTGTGGGGAGATTCTTTGAGACCATTTAGTATTTTTTCCTCATGAGACTTTCACTCACTAGTTTTAGCATTCATTGCTGATTCTTGTGAGAATGAATTAGTAGTATATCGCTATATTGGTTACCAAAGAATGAGTTTCTGATTATATCATTCCCTCTACATTTATCAATTAGCATTCTAAAGTAAAAAAGAGCTTCCCTTTTTCAGATATTGACTTTTACCTTTTATTTGTTTTTATCAGCATGGACTCATGAGTTCCTATTTTGTTCGGTGGATTATAATCCATTACTATCATTATCAGTTTTAATGCTCAGATCGTTGCATGTTTGGCCAATGGGAGGCCATTCAAGCCGGCTCCTGTGTGCTTGTTATAAACTCCCTCATTTTGTAAAGCGCTTCACTTTCCGGAAGAATAAGATATTTAGGCCTAATTTGTACTTTCCCTGTACCAGCCCTGGAATCTCTGTTTCTGGAAACTATTCTCTAAGGAGACATATATCCTTTTAGTGGAGAATGAGGTTTAGAAAGTGAATTCTGGGTGTTAGGTGTGGTCACTGATGTTAGAGAATCATTGATTCTAGAGCCTTTCAACGGACAGAGGTAGAACACACACACACACACACACACACACACACATATCTGTACCTATCCCCCACCCCCAGCATGAGTTCACGCTGATCTCTCCAACTCCAGCTGAACACCACAGCACATATTTTAGTTTTCTTCCTCCCCGTATGCTCAACTCCTTTCTCTGGCCGTGAGCACCATGTCCCCACATTCTCATCATTTTCAGCTCTTTGCTCGTTCCTCCCGGAGGTGATCAATCTCCTGATCAGCTCGCTGCTGCCTCCGCCCAGTCTCTCAGGCTCCACTGCCCCTGGCCACCGCAAGGGAGGGAAGAGAATGGAATGAATACCTGCTTTCTAAAGTGAGGAAAAAGAAAGAGAGGAGAGAAAGGTAGGAAAGGGAAGAGGAAGGGCATGGGGAACCTTTTTATCTTTTCCTCCACAGTACTGTGATGGGCAGATGGCAAGATCTGTGCAAAAGGGAGGAACAGCTCAGCAGAGGTGTTCAGCATCTTTCAATGTTACAAAGCCATGGGCTCCTTTTCTTCAACTCAGTTGTTCTTCTATAACCAACCAGGAGAGACTAGGGGCTCTTTGTCCTCATCTTAGAAGAGATATCCATTCTGCAAGCAAAAGAACCACTAAGAAATCCCCTTTCTCATCAGTAAAATGTTCAACCTAACCCAGCTCTGTCTGCTCCCAGGCTAACAGCTGGTGAGGTCACTGACTCCGGAGCTAAGCATGCTCTGGGAGCTGTGCAAAAGGACGAAAGTTCTTGATCAAAGGCCAGCGTGCGGGAGCACTGGCCCTCCCTGGCACACTGTTTACAGGACACTTGGACAGGCCTGGCAAGATGGGAAGGAGGTTAGAGGTCAGGGCCAGGAGCACAGTTTAATGCTCCATGGCAGGGCCAGTGTCAGGCCAAATTGTGAAACAGGCAATGACTGTCACAGGAGCTGCTTCAGTCCCTTCCTCTCCCAGATGACAAAGTCAGATGCTTGGGAGTAGAAAGGAAGGCTGTGGAATTCTGACAGCATGGTATAGAGTGGGTCAGGACACCAGGTGTCAAAGAGTCTGGATTCTAAAATAAAGGAAGAATCTCAGGTAGAGGAATTTGCTCCCAGAAGTGGAGTTTATTCCCAGTCTGAACTGGGAAATCATCTTCTAAGTGCAAAGCAAGAACAGTGTTGGTAGAAGTGGCATTAAGGAGGGGACCGTGACTTCAAGTAATAGAACAAGTGAAGAGCAAGGCCCTGGTTCTCGCTGGTTAGTGAAGACACCACCAGAGCTAGAGTGGTTTGGTCACTCGCTTCTATACATTAAGACTTTCAGGTTGGACAGTGAATTGGGCAAGTTACTAAGCGCTCAGTGCCTCAGTTTCCCCATCTAGAAAATGGGAATAATAGGCCTATTTCATGGAGTTGTTGTGAGATCTAGATTAGCAATTAAAATAAGTCAGGCTTTGCCAAAAAAAAGTTCAGAGATAGGGTTTGTCAAAAAATAAATAAAGTAAAACACCTAGTACCTTATCCAGCACACTATTATTCTCCTTCTTATTTTTATTTGTGTCCTGACCAATATCTTCCCCCTGTAGGTCTCATGTACACAGCCCCCTGAGCTCAGCCCCTCTGGCTCCACTACATCAAGGAGCCCTGAAAGGGTGCTGACTACTAGATCCTAGACAATCTGTCATAGAGAATAAAGCAGACAGGTTCTGGCAGCATCTTTTCTGTGTATACTGGTTACTTCTGTCATCCTTCTATTCACCCGTTTCACCTGCCCATTCTTGAGGACTGAGACTGAGTATTATCACAGACAACCTGTAGAATAATGAAATGGGCATAGAATTGGAGTCAAAGACTCCTAGGTTTGAATCTTAGGCCACTTAGAAGCTGCATGATACTGGACAAGTTACTTATCTATTCTTAGGCTCCCTTTTATTAGTAGTAATTGGAATACAAATACCTGCCTTGTCATTATGAAGATTAATCACATTGCTATTTAAGTGCTGGCCCTGTCTGACATGTAGCAGTCACCAATAGATGGTAACAACTACTATCATTATTATAGAGCGCCTAGCATGGACTACATACCCAACACATGTTCAGTGAATTAATGAAGTGACTCCATGTTGCTTCTTTATGGCTTCCTCCATTGCTACTGGGCCCTTCAGCAAAACACACCCTGAGAGACTCTCTAATACAGCCATCTCATTTTACAGACAGAAAAACAGCCCAGCCAGAGGGTATAACTGGTAGACTGCCCAGTAGGGCAGGGAAAGCTAGAACCTAGGACTATGGACTCAATAGCCTGAGCTATCCCCACTGTCCTATGACACACTTTCTTGAAAAACGTCATTCATATTTTCTTCCAAGAGTAGGGATGCTTCCCATTGCTCTTTCACCAAGAGAAGTCAAGTCCCAAGATCTCCAGGTGGGCCCGTGAGAGGTGGCTGGTTAAGCCGAGCAGAGTCCAGAGCTCCTAGGGCCAAAACAAACAGATCACTGATCCTTCTACTTCCCCCAGAGCAAACGGCTTTGTTTAATGTCCCCATTCTCCATGGAAAGAGAAGATCAAAGTCCACCAGGTTTCTCAGCCATCCAAAGTAAACCTCTGACCTATATGTACTTGCAAACAGTTGGTGTCAACTGTTGGTTTCTATGATAGAATGATCTTGCCCTTTTGGTTGTTCTAAATATTCTTTTATTAATATATAAATATGTGCAACTTGTCTACATGGATAATTTAACAAGACTTACCTGCCCCACAGGGTAGCATCTACCTAAAATCAGATCAACAAACCTCCATCCCCACCCTTCTACTGCCAGGGGGAAGGCAGTGTGAAGTCACAGAAGGATCACTGAACTGGAGCTATGAATGCACAAAAATTATATACAAAGGTGTACATGCATGTTTGTTACTAGGATGAGAGTTCCTGGCTTTTATTAATCTACACAGGGTCCATTAGTATCCCAAATGCACTGAAATGTTAAACATTAATTATCTGCTCTGGCCTTCTTTCCAAGATCTTAGAATTGAGAGGAAGTGGAGGTGGAGTACTTGACAGCTCTCCCCAAGTGCCAGCAAAAGAACCCTGTTGGAACTGGATCTTTAGGCTCCTGCCTCAGGTCTGTGCCACGTAGGACTACAGGATTGGCTCTCCTGGTAAGGGAAATTGGTGGAAGAACCTCAAGCCTGTAACAGTCAATAATCTCTAAGGCTTTGGGCAACAGAGCTTGAAGACTTTGTAGCAGGTGAAACTCCAGGAGAGAGTCTTCCAAAAGTCACAGCATAAAGGATAGGCACACCTGGGGCTTCCTGGGAGCAGCCTGCAGGGAGATAATGTAGGACCAGATGTGAAAATGCCATTTCCAGAAGGAGTGAAGCCCTGCCCCCAGAAATTCCTGGGCAAGAAGCTCCTGACCCATGAGCCCTTCCTGCTAACCCTCGCTGAGGACTGAGTTCCAGGCTGGGGGAGGGTCTGCCTGACAGCCTTCTGCTGAGTTCTTTAGCCCTGGCAGCTAAACAAGCTGGGAGAGTCAATTTCGTAGCTCACTGAGTATATAAGGAGCTTGAGATAGGAGCTTAGGAGTTAGGGGCAGAAAGAGTTGGGGGCAGTTTCTGAAGGGCTTACTTTGAAGGTATCATTTCTCTCCATTTCCCTGGACTAGACCAGCACTCCTCTGACCCCAGCTCCTCAATGCTAAAGATACCTAGTTTCTCCAAGTTGGAATCTAGGTTTCAGGCATTTTTCAGGTGGATTCCCAGGTCTGTTCAGAAGAATGTATTGTGCATTGGGAGGCAATGTGCAGGAAGATTAAGATTGCTAGCTTTGGAGAAAAGATGTCTGGATTGAAATTGAGTGCAAAAAAGCTACGAGAAGGACTTTGCCTTTTATCCCTGGTAGAGTAACTGGTATTAGACTACCCCTTCTATCATAAATGACTATTAAATTAGCCAAACATCTTAAACAACTGTTTTGATATATTTGACAGTACCAGGTTGTAATTCCTGAGAGGATAGAGATAAATGAAGTGATCCCTATGATGCAGGGAGTGCCCCAAAGAAAGGAGGAAAGCCCCCTGAATTCAGGAAGTGCGTTCTTGGCTTCACTAGGGAAAGAATTCAAGAGTGTGCCAACTATCAACAGAAAGTTTGTTGAGAGAGAGAGAGAGACAATAGATCCTACTCCACAGACAGAGTAGGGGTCCTCTCCCAAGCAGGAGGGGAACTCGTTATGGGGCAAAGGTAACATTTTTACGTGTTCAAAACTCCCATTAGGAAACAGCAGTATGTGACCAGCATTGTCTTGAGGTCAGTCTATAAAGGTTAATCATAAACTGCTGTCCCAGAAGGCTAAGCACAAACAGTTTGTGAGGCATCCAACTTAGTGATTCATCCATTTTCAGGTGGTCCTGGGGTGGTGACTTGCTGGTGACTTCCTTATTCAAGGTGGTTAGGGGTCTGGTATTTGCCAAAATATTTGTGCTCAGGCTCTCTCAACCTTCTTTTTCTGCCTTATACCTACATTACCTATAATCTTAGTCACTTTCTGTCTTGAAGCACTTTTCAGAACATAGCACAGGGACAGGTACACTAAGCAGAACATGACAGTCTCATTGTGTTTAGGGAACCAGAATTTATAGGACACAGTACTGAAGATGGGGGGAGTTGTACAGAGAAAGATATCCTGAAATTTGCATGGGATCCTGTAGAATTTTTGACTATACATTAAGCTGTATATGAGAAGAGTGTGACTCCATGATCTAGAGATTTAGATCTAACCAGTTGCAGTGGAAAGACCTAATTGGACATATACAACATTGAGGAAAGAACCAAGAGAGGCCATACATTAGGAGGAGAGCTAAGTTAGCCTTAGAGTAAAGGTTATTCTACATGCACTCTAACAAAGCCTAAATATACAATTTGAAAGAATCAAATCAATCTCAGAATATATTAACTTGCCAAGGGAAAAAACCCATATCAAACTCTTTTAAAGAAAGCAGCAGAATCCAGACACCCAACAGCATAATGATCACATTTCCAGCAACCAAAAAAAAAAAAATTATCAGTCATTCAAAAAAATCAGGAAAACATAGCCCACCAGCTGGATAAAAATTAGCTATTAGGAATAGACATGGATAAAAGATAGAGATAATGAAATTAGCAAAGATAAACTTTAAATATTTAGGGATTTAAAGGAATACATGAATAGGACAAGGAAAGAAATGGATGATATACAAGAGGACCAAATGAACATTCTATTGTGAAAAAAATACGATATGCAAAATAATTGTGGAAAAATACAATATGCAAAATAAAAAATTTATGGAATGAACTTATCAGAAGCTTAGACATGGAAAGAGAAAAGATCAGTGAACCAGAACACATGACAGTATAAACTATTTGATACACAAAGAGGAGAAGAGTTGGGGCACAGAGAAAAAAAAGAACAGGCCTCTGTGACCTGTGAGACAATACCAAACGGGTTAACATATAGATAACTGGAATCCCAAAATGAGGATGAAATTGTATGGGAAGAAATAATGGCCAAAAAAATTCCAGAATTGGCAAAAACTATAAGCTCAGATCTAAAAGTTCAAAAAACTCAATGCAATTAACACAAAGTACACCCAGACAGATCATAATCAAGTTGTTGAAAACCAATGGTAAAGAGAAAAGAATCTTAAAAGCAAGCAGAGGGAAAAAGAGAGATTATATACAGGGAAACAAAGATAAGAATAATTGCCTAAAGAATCATAAGAGACTACTATGAACAATTATATACCAACAAATTTGATAACATAGAAGAAATGATAAGTTCCTGGACACATACAAGATACCAAAATTAACTTATAAAGAAATAGAAAATCTGAACAGACCAATAATGAGTGAGGAAATTGAATCTATAATAAAAGTCTTTCATCAAAGAAAAACCCAGGACCTAATAGCTTCACTGCTGAATTCTGCTAAACATTTTAACAAATTCTCCTCAAAGTATTTGAGAAAATTAAAGAGGAAGGAATATTCCCTTTTTAAAAATTTCAATAGATTTAGGGGATATATTGTTTTTTGTTACATGGATGAATTGTATAATGCTGAGATCAGGACTGTCAGTGTATCTGTCACCAGAATTGTGTACATTGTACCCAATAGGTAGATTTTTATCCCTTACCTCCCTCCCCGCTTTCTTAGTTTTCAATGTCTGAGGAGGGAATACTTCTAAACTCATTTTACAAGTCCAGCATTGCCCTGATTCCAGAACTGGACAAGGACACAACAATACAAGAAAACTGCAGGCCAATATCTCTGATGAATATGATGCAAAAATTCTCAACAAGATACTAGCAAACTGTGCTAGCACATTAAAAAGATAATTTGCTATGATCAAGTGGAATTCATCCCAGAGATGCAAGGATGGTTTGACATGTGCAAATCAATAAATGTGATACACTACATTAAGAGAAAGAAAGACAAAATCATATGATCATTTCAATAGACACAGAAACAGCATTTGATAAAATTCAACATCCTTTTATGATAAAAACTCTCAACAAATTAGGTATAGAGTATAGGTATATGTGCCTCAATACAATAAAGTCCATATATGACAAACACACAGAAAATATCATAATGAGTGGGGGAAAACTGAACACTTTTCCTTTAAGATCAGGAACAAAACAAAGATGCCCACTTTCACCACTTCTATTCAACATAGTATTGGAAGTCTTAGCAAAAGCAATTAAGCATGAGAAAATATAGAAGGCATCCAAACTGGAAAGGAGGAAGTCAAATTATCTTTCTTTGAAGATGACATAATCATATATGTAGAAAACCCTAGAGACTCCACCAAAAACTGTTAGGAATAATAAACAAATTTAGTAAAGTTGCAGGATACAATATGAACATACAAAAATCGGTAGCATTTCTTCTATATGCTAATGTTGAATTATCTAAAAAATAAATCAAGAAAATAATTCCATTTACAGTAACTACAAAAAAAAAGATGTCTAGGAATAAACTTAACAAAGGAAGTGAAAAATCTGTACACTGAAAACTATAAATCTTTGATGAAAGAAATTAAAGAGGACACACATAAATGAGAATATATCCCATGTTTATGGCCTGAAAGAATTAATATTGTAAAAATGACCATTCTACCCAAAGTGATCTACAGATTTAATACAATCCCTATCAAAATACCAGTGACATTCCTCACAGAAATAGAGAAAACAATCCTGAAATTTATATGGAACCACAAAAGACTCCAAATAGCCAAAGCAATCCTGAGCAAAAAGAACAAAGCTGGAGGTATCACACTATCTGACTTCAAAATATACTACAAAACTATAGTAATCAAATCAGCATATACTGGCATAAAAACAGACACATAGACCAATGAAACAGAATAGAAAGCCCAGGGGAAGGGCATACCTCTAACCCTTCTTAGGGTGAGGCAAAGTTATACAATGTATCCAAAGTGTAAAAAAAAAAAAATCTTTTGTTGGATGGAGGGCAGGCGGGAGGGGGGAGGAAGTGTAGAATTACATAATGTGTGCCGTGCGTGCCACCTGGGGACTGGACTCGCTTGAAGCTCTGGCACGTTGGGGGGGGGGAGGAGTGGTAAGGGCAATGTATGTAATCCTAACAATATTTGTACCCCCATTATATGATGAAATTAAAAAAAAAAAAAAGAATAGAAAGCCCAGAAACAAATTCATGCACGTAAAGTCAACTGATTTTCAACAAAGGTGTCAAAAACACACATTGGTGAAAAGACAGTTTCTTCAATGAATGATCCTGGGAAAATTGGATATTCACAAGTAGAAGACCAGACCCCTACCTCTCGCCATATACAAAAATCCACTGAAAATGGACTAAAGACTTAAATGTAATACCTGAAACTATGAAACTACTAGAAGAAAACGTAGGGGAAACCTTCAGAACATTGGGCTGGGCAAGGATTTCTTTAAATAAGACCTCAAAAGCACAGACAACAAAAGCCAAAACAGACAAATGGGATCCCATCAAACTGAAAAGCTTTTGCACAGCAAAGAAAACTATTAACAGAATGAAGTGACAACCTACAGATTGGAAGGAAATATTTTTAAACTATACATCTGACCAGGGGTTAATATCCAGAATATATAAGGAACTTAAACAACTCAACAGCAGAAAACTAAACAACCCATTAAAAAAATGGGCAAATGACCTTAATAGAAATTTCCCAAAAGAAGATATACAAATTGCCAGCAGGTATATGAAAAAATGCTGCTCAGCATCACTATCATCAGGGAAATGCAAATCAAAACCACAGTGAGATACTACTTCACCCTAGTTAGAATGGCTGTTATCAAAAAGACAAATGAAAATAAGTATTGGCTACAAGGTGGAGGAAAGGGAACACTTACACACTATTAGTGGGATTGTAAACCAGTATAGCCATTATGAAAAACAGTATGCAATTCCTCAAAAAATTACAAATAGAATGACTATGTGATTCAACAATCCCACTATTGGGTATATATCCAAAGGAAATGAAATCAGTATGTTGAAGAAATATCTGCACTCCAAGGTTTATTGCAGCACTATTCACAATAGCCAAGATATGGAATCCACCTAAGTGTCCAACAAGAGATGAATGGATTTTTAAAATGTTGTATATATACACAATGGAATACTATTCAGCCATAAAAACTAGTGATATCCTGTCATTTGTGACAACATGGATGAACCTGCAGGACATGAAATAAGCCAGACACAGAAAGACAAATTCTGCATGATCTCACTTTTATGTGGAATCTTAAAAAAAAAAAAAAGTTGATATCATAGAAGCAGAGAGTAGAAAGTGGCTACCAAGGACTAAGGAGGGGAGTTGGGAGGGGAGGATGGGGAGAGGTTGGTCAACATGTACAAAGTTATTAATACAATTAGATGGGAGGAATAAATTTTGGTGTTTTACTGCACAGTAGAGTGATGATGGTTAATGGTACAATATTGTATGTTACAAAATAGCTAGATGAGAGGCTTTTAAAAGTTCTCATCCAAAGAATTGATTAATGCATGAGGTGATGAGTACACTAACTACTTTGATTGGATCATTATACAACATAATTATGTATCAAAACATCAAATTGTACCCCACGAATGTGTACAATTATTAATACAATGTGTCAATTAAAAAATAAATATCTAAAAAATTCATTAAAATTTGTGGGATGCAGCTAACGCAGTGCTTAGAAATTTATAATTTTAAATGTTTATATTAGGAAAGAGTGTTCTAAATAATCAATTGATCTAAACTTGCATCTAAAGAATCTAAGAAAAAAAGCAGATTAAATGAAAAGTAAGAAGAAAGAAGGAAATAAGGATAAAAAAAGAAAATAAAATAGAAAATAGATAAACATTGGTGAAAATTTATGAAACCAAAAAGTATGTTTTTTGAAAAGTTCGATAAAGTTGCTAAAACTATAAATAAACTGATCAAGAAAAAAGAGAAAACACAAATTGCCAGTATCAGGAATGGAAGAAGTCACTTCACAACACATCCTGTAAATATTGAAAGAATAACAAGAAAATATTTTGAACAACTTTATGGCAAAAAATAAGTAACTTAGATGAAATAGAGAAACTTTGAAAAACAGAAAATTTGCAGCTCTAGATTTTTACTGGTTCTTTTTAAAACCTTGTATCTTGTTCTTTTTTATGTTCGTGTTTTCCTTTAAATCCTTGGACATCTTTATAAAAAACTTTTTAAAGTTTATTGTCCTGAATACCATCATCTCTGTGATTTCTAGGTGTGTTTGTATTGGTTGGTTTTGCTCCTGACTCTGGGTCATATTCTACTCCTTCTTTGCATATCTGGTAATTTTTCATTTGATGCTGGACATTATATATGCTACAATGTTGAGTATTTAGATCTTGCTGTCTTCCTTTCATGAATATTGAAGTTTGTTCTGAAAGGCAGTTAATTTACTTGCAGATCGGCTTATTCCTCTGAGACTAGTTTTAATTTTGATAAGGGCAGTTCTAGAGTAACCTTTAATCTATTATATAACCATTTTTGCCCCACGTCCAAGGCATGATCCTTTCACAAAGGTGAAATCCTTTGTGTTCAATGAGGTTTCTTCCCTCTGATTGGTAGAAACTTGAACGATTCCGGGGCCCATATAAGCTCTGGGAATTGTTCGGCTCATAGGTCTCTCACGGTTATTCTTTGCCCAGCCTCATGGATTTCGATTTCATTCCATTAACACATACATGCAGATTAGTATTCTGCCAAAGACTCAAGGACACTCCTATCCAGATCTCTGGAGGGTTTTCTCTGCAAAGTTCCATTCTTTCTGATACTCAACCCCACAAATTCCAGCCATTTGGGCTCCCCAAGTTTTTATCTGTTTCCTCACTCAATGTTATGAGCTCTCGTGGGTACCCTGTGCCAGGATCTGGAAATTTCCTCCAGGCAGGAAGTAGCATCTTCATCCGCTCACCTCTTTTGCTTCCCTATTTTAAGGATCCTTGTCCTGCACTACTATTGTCCAATATTTTTAAACAGTTGTTTCATATATTCCATCCAGGTTTTGATTTGTTTATGGAAAAAGAGTAAGTCTTGTATGGGTTGCTCTTTCGTGGGAAAAAGCAGAAGTCCATACTCTTAAATACGACTTTTAACAATATATAACTTAGTTTCCCACTCAAGATTTATTGAGGCACTACCACAGGCTGGAACTATGGTAGTAATAGATACTGCAAAATTTCTGTTAAGAAATCGATTTAAAAGAAATGAGTGTATATCCCACTTTCAGAAGTTGACTGTAAAAGAATAGAATTGGATTTTTGCAGTAATTTTAATATTTTCCAATTAATCTGAACTAAGAGTTCGATTCCACTTGACGTTATTAATTTTTTAAATGTTGAGGTGTATTTTTAAAATATATAAAATCATTCCTTCCTTATCCTTTCTTTTTATTGTGTGAGTTCCTGGTACTGCACACACTGATGCTTTTTTCATCCTTGTAATTACCACTCGGACTTTCTCCAGACAGATTAAGTTATATTTAAATAACTTAAATGCTTAAATTATATTTAAACGACTTGACTCTTGGGTAAAATAAAGTTTAGGGAGGAAAATCGAGCTAGTCTTGTACAGTTCTCAAAAAAGGTACAATTTCATAGATATTCAATTCAGAAGTACAATTTTAGTATAAAAAATAGTTTTTTTCCAAAAACTCTGAGAACATTTAATGAGGTTTTCTGAGAAGACACAATAAATTTTATTCATTTTGATTTCTCCATCAGTTACAGCATAGAGTTACAAAGATAATTCGTGGTAAGCAGATCCACACGAAGACAAGTGAGAATGTGGCCTCACCCTACTTGAGGCTCCCGGCATCGGTGAGGTTGCTCACCTTGATCAGTTAATTTCTGTGGAATGTGCAGGCATCCAGAAGTTCTGTGAAGCATAACATAAGAGAAAGAACTTTAGGCACTGCCAGTGCTTACTACACACAGTTCTGTTCCTGTTTTCTACAAGTAAGTGGTAATGAATAAAGATTTTTACAGATATGCACATACACATTCTCTTTCCTAACTGATGTAAAGGCTGTCCTTAAATACTTGCATTTTCCTTTCCTGCTGCTCTCATCATCTCCAACACACGATATGATTCAATAAAAATTCGGACACACTCCCAACAATTTGATTATCCCACCTGTAATTTTATTTCCCCAACTTATTTCTTTTTGAGGCAGCTATGCCATCCTAAAATACAAATAGCTAGAAAGGGCCTACTATAGTGCTAACTATGTTTTGTTTCTATTAATATTGTTTATATATTTCACTTAAAACAATTGAAAATAGGTCATCTGTGGGTGGCATATATGTGTCATTTCTCCAGCTCTCTTCCTACATTGAAGTGGTCACATGCATACATTTTCACTTCATTAGTGAAAATGGAAATACACAAGAAAACAAGTTCAATTTCTGAATAGTATCAAGTTCTATTGCACTCCCTATCTCCTTCAAATGATTTGGCCTTTTTTCCGATAGTGTCTTATACTGTTGTCTAATTGAGTCACCCCGTCGGGTTTGAATCCTCCTTCCGGGCCAGGAGCGAGGCCTCCACTTCTTTGCGTTGCCATCAGCACTGGCCCAGGACTTGCCACACCATAGTCCTTACTACAAACGTGTTTGCCTCGCCCCCCATGTTGTTTCTCCATGGTGTTTCCTTCTACTTACCAGAGGTTAAGCATTGTCTACAGTTAGCAATAGCCGTAAGATACTCTGGCCCTAGGTATTTTTCATAAGTTGTTTTGTCCTGAAGGTTAGCCAAACATTCCGTGTCGTCACTGAACAGCAGGTCCTTGGTTGAGGATTCAAACAGCTGGAACATCGCATATTCAAATCCGTTTCTTCCAAAGAGCTCCTGTGTCAGACATATGGACAGTGAGTGATCCTGGGCTCCAAGAAGCACAGGGTTGTGTATTCTGCCTCGGAAGACCTGAGTCTGCTGGACTGCTCAGTTCCGGCCCCTGGGAAACCCGGGACACAGTAACAGTTCAGGAGACACTACAGTAAAGTGGCAAAAAGCATGGTCTCTGGGTTCAAATCCCAGCCCTGTCTTTTCCTGGTTGTGTGACTTTAGGAAAATTCTCTACTGAGCTCAGTGAACCTCAGTTTACACATTTGTAAATAGGATAATAGCACCAAGTAGTGAGATGAAGTATGTAAAGCAACTGGTAAATAGAAACAGCTCCAGGTTGCCACTGTACTACTATTTCACCAACCGCTGCCAAAGGTTTTCAACCTTCTGGGCCATACTGTCATGTCTTCCTGCTGCCCGGAGCCCTCGCCACCTTGCCTCTTCTATTCTCTGGATCTGCCCCAGCCACCCTGCCATTCCCACCTCTTCTTTCTTCTCCTCTCTCTTCCTTTGTCACTTCTCTTTTGGCCATGATGGCAGCTTCCCTTGTGTGGGACTTGCTCCTTTGAAAGTCCACAACTGAGAGCCTCTTATTTTGTCAGCACTCCCTGGGTCGCTGTCCTTTAACTAAGATATGAGGGTGGCATATGCTAAGACTGGATTTCTCACTGTGGAACCTCCAGGAATGGGGTGTGCTAGTGCAAAAGGCAGAGAAAGCTTTGGGTTTTCCTAAAGATCGTTTGATCTAGGCAGTCTGCTACTCCATAAGATCAGCCCTGTTGGCTGCCTGTAGAGGTCATTAAGTTGTCTGAATGCTGACTTCTTAACTTTCATGAAGCCTAAGACATTGCCCAGCCTGCCTAGGTTGAGGAAACACATTTGGATCCATCCATAGGTTGGGTAGAATAACCTCTATTCTGCTTTTCCTTAGGCATATAGCTCTGCCTAGTGAGAAGAGCACTGAACCAACTCTGTTAACTTCTGTGCCTGAGGAAGAGAGAAAGGATTAACTCTCATGAAGTCATTGAACAAGCTTAGGAGGTGTCATAAATCTGCTCAGAGTCTAGTGAGTCTCAAGAAAACACTTAGGATGCCCACATGTCTGAGGTTTTCTCAGTCTACTTTGGCATCCGAGACAGCTCCAGAGTAGGAAGTGAACACAGCCACCAGCTCTCTGCTTTAATCAGAAGCAGGGATGGGAGAATCGGGTTCCACTGCCCAGGGAGAACATGTGACTGTGCTGGGGCGTGTCTGTGCAGCTCCACGGGTGAACTGAGCACTGAGTTGTGGGGGAGGGAGGAGGAATGGGGAAAGGAGGCCCTGGGTGCCCATACCTGTTGGTTGAAGAGTATTCTGCGAACAAAATCTGCCTTGTCTTTCCTCGAGACCACAGCATGATTTGGCACTACGGCCAGGTGGCAGTTCTGAACCTCGGCCACAGGCTTCCTGGTACCATCAAGGCACAGCAACTCAAAGTCGCCCTGCTTCAGATTCTTAGCCCACGCTTCATGGTTCCGTCCTGGGGAGAGAAAGAAGGTGAATTAACCACAGCTGGTGGATTTGGTCAAGGGGTCCTCACTGGGGGGATGTGACCAGCCACCAGAGCCTAGAGTCACAGAGACACAGATAAATAAAAGAATAAAGCTTTTAAAATAAAACAGAGGAGAAAAATTCATAAACTCATAAATCCATAAACTTTTATGGCTAGTGTTTTTTCCGTCCTGTTAAAGGCTAAGATTTGTTAAACAGGCCTGAAAAAGCTGTAGCCAGAAAGGAAAAGACTGATAAATTGAACCATGTTAAGATTAAGAGTGTCTACTCATTGAAAGACATCATTAGAAACGTGAAAAGGCAAACCGTAGACAGGGATATTTTGAATACATATGGCTGACAAAAACTTGTATCCAGAACATATATAAATGGCTATAACTCAAGAAAGTCAAACAAGCTCTTATGAACTGTAGTCTCTGTGTGTTTGTCAGTTGGGTTCATGGTCAGTGTGATAACCAACTCCATCGAGTCTGACCAGACAAGAAGAATTTTCTCACTCCCTAAATTAAAAATGTTGGGACCTAAGTCACTAGAGTCCAATAAAGTTAATAATCCCTAGATGCCTAAATGGGGGGTGATTCTACACGGGAGACTCAGACTTCCCCAGGCAGGACGGGACAGCGTAGGCACGTACCGTCAGTGTTCTGCAGGACTGCGTGGAGCTTCACAAAGGCCACATCTCCCTTCTCCACCAGACACCTGCACGGTGAGGGGCAGGTCAGCAAGGAGGATAAACAGGAGCAGATGGGGGAGAAACTGAGAGGGAGACACGGAGGCTCACACCCCTTCCACACTCGCCTGACACTTCCACACAACACCTGCAAGGCCCACGCTACCCCTGTGAATCACAGGGGGAAGTGTAATAGGAAGAGAAAACTGCCTACTTATTCCTATTATGGACAACCATTGTTTGGGTCCTTATTTGAAATATTGATCAGTTTCTCCAGAGGCAGTACGTGTGTTCTATGTTAACATTAACAGGGATATCCAAGGGATGACTCTCTGATTGGATCAAAACTCACAAAATCAGCACAGAAGATGTGATTTTGTAGTTTTATCACACTCATATGTCTATGCAGTATTAATTAAAGTGAATGTGCATCACTAAACATTTGTTCACCCTTTATCCCATGAACAATGTTTATCTGTGTCCAAGGTGCGTTCTTTATGAGAAATGTTGAGCACATTAAAAACCAGTTTTGTGACATTGCCATCAGTTGGAAATGGCAAGTAATTGTCAGGAGCATCTCCAGTTTCCTCTCTCTCCTATCTTCAGGTCCCTCCATACCTAGCTAGGGTCAATTGCTCCCATTCAAGTTTCCTAAGCTCTCTACCTCTTTCCTTTGTGTCCACTTCCTAGAATCCCAATCCTAAATGAGCGTGATCATCTGTCACAAGGCAAGGTAGACAGAAAGAAATCTTCCTGATCCTTGACTTCACCTTGGGGTTCCTGCCTTCCTTTCTCTGCTCCAGACCAGTGCTTCTCAAAGTTGTAGGCTAGGGACCAGCAGCATCAGTATCAGCCTGACACTTATTAGAAGTGCAGATTCTTGGGCCGCATCCAGACCTGCTGGGTCAGGAACTGTGGAGGTGGGGCCCAGGAATCTGTGCCTTAACCAGGATACTCTGACCTGTGCTCACATGTGAGGACCACTGCCCTAGACAGCCACCTCCGCACTCAAGAGCAACAGCTTCAAAACGTTTCCCCGCTTTCCTCAAACCTCTGCCTGTCCATATGCCCCTCCCAACACTCACACACCCTGACATGTGCTATTGCTTCCTGGAGAACACACAGAGATCATTCAGTGGCTTTCTTTCAGCATTCCTCTGCCAGATCGGCCAGCCAGTCCCCAGGGCTCTCTCCTGCTGTCCAGGCACAAAGGAGGGAAGGTCTCTCTCCTGGGGCTCTGCATCCCGGCCCTGGCCTGCAACTGTCTACTGTAGTTATACTCTCTCTCATGTAATTTTAACCTGTCCCTGTTTGCTGGACTCTTTTAATCAGCATTCATATGACTTTTCTTTAAAAAAAAAAAAAAGACAATAAGCCCTGCTTTGATCCCACACTGCCCTGCAGGAAGAGACCTCTCTACCCCTCTCATCCAAACACCTAAAGGGGTCATCCTCACTCACCCTTCCCACCACTCTCCTGACCCTGGCTGGTCCAGCTTCCAGGACTAAGTCATTATTAAATGAGCTCCTGCCAGGGTCACCAGATCCAGGGGCCAGTTCTCAGTACTCATATTATTTGATCTCTCAAGTTCATTCTTTCCCCAGTGATTTGAAATGTCACCTTTGTTACAGACCAAACTGTAGTATGTTCACGAATCTCTCTTGGAACTCTATTGTCTTCCACTTATTTGTCATTCTTGCACTTAAGCCATGCTGTATTGATTATTACAGTATTGTAATTTTTGTATCTAGGAAAGCAAAATTACCTTTGCCTTTGTATCATTTTTTAAAACAAATTCTTGGCTCTCGTTTGGTTCCCAAACATTGTTAATTTTTGAGAATTGACTCCTCCCACCCAGCCCCCGTCAGCCTACTCGATTATAGTGGAGGCAGCTGTCACTTTACAATATGACTTCACTGCATGAGTTTTGAAGGCAGGAAACTTTCACCCAGACTGGCTGACAGTCCCCTTTCCTGAGAAGTAACATGCTATGGTCTGCGTTTGACTGCTCTTTATAACTGATGAGCTGTAATGAACTGGGGCTGCTGGTTGTAAATATTTCCCGCCATGTAGACTAAGAGACAGAAAACCACCCTGCAGGGAAAGAGAGAAATGAAGCAGATGTGCAGAGAGAGACAGACAGACAGACAGGAGAAAGGGTGTGTTGCCTTATACTGACAAATCACTCATTGTCTACCTGGAATTCTGATTTAACTGTAAATCCTGAATTGTATCTGGCAACACTACCCTTAAGACATCTTGGCTGGCTCCTTAAGCTCAGGTGTCAGCCCTCACAAGGAGGGAGATTCCAGAGCATCTGTTGAAACATCGCCCCTGGCATAAGCTGCTTCACATGAGGTTTTCTCCAACCAAAGGAGTCTTATTCATTTTACTGGAGAAAAGAGACATGAAACAAGATAAGTAGATAAAATAGGAATTTGCAGTGGTTCTGGTTCCTAATTCTGGCTCTTTCTAAATGCAGCACCCAGATGCTAGGATGATGAAAAAAGTGAGAGAACAGGAAGTTCACTGGGTTGGCGCAAAGAGAAACTACTTGCCTCAAAGCCCCACTGGAGCCGTAGTATCTCTCGTGGCTGCTGGGAGCACACATGTGTGCGGGGTTGCTGCTGCCACTGCACAGAGCACAGAGCGGAGAGTCCGGATTAGACCCGGGGGCACAGCTGCTACTGAAGAACTCATCTGCGAGGAAGGACAGTGGAGGTGAGCTCTTCCTGCCTGTGTTAGCAAGAAAGCCTCAGATTTTGCCCCTAAAATTGCCCGAAGCATGTAAAGACACATTTAGTTATTTACTAACACATTATTAAAAGCAAGAACTTTATGAAATTAAAAAAAGAGGTTTCAACTGGAGCAAAGTAAAAGGAACTGGCTCAAGTTGGAGAAATGGTGTGTGAGCTCACAGAAGTCCCCCCTGCCCCGGCACAGGGCAGTGGTGTCAAAGGGTGGGCACAGATTTTAACCCTAAGCGAGACGACAAAATGAAAGTCCTGGGTGGTTGAACCTATGCCATACGTTCTCTGACTTCTGCCGCCCTTGCCCGTCTTTACAAGGTTTGCCATCATGGCTTCAAGTCCAGGAAAAGCCCACGGAGGCACAGCTGCCAAGCCCTACACTGGGCTCCAGGAGACCACGCACAGCCTCTGCCCTTGAAACCTGTGGCCCATGGGGCAACAGAACTCAAGTAACCCACCAGTGCATTTGTGTCTCCTTCCTTGCTCTAGGAAGAAAGAATACGGTTTCATGAAGCTGCAGATAAAGGAACCCTCTGCAGCCCTGGGAGTTAGTGAGAAGCCTCAAGCCGGGAGATGAAGAGCAGGAGTCACTCAAGTGAAGGATGGAGGGAGAAGAGCCTTCCAGACGGGGACCAGCATCTGCACAGGCCTGTGTTGGGTGGGGGTGGGGACGAGGCACAGACCTTCATGGATGCCATCGGGGCTGGACCATGGAGAGGAAGGTGGTAGGTGGGGAGCGGGCAGGGTGCAGACCACATGTGACCTTTCCCTCCATTGTGTAGATTTTGTTCTTTATCTTTAGAGAAATGAGGAGTCTCTGAAGGGTTTTAGACAACACTGGGCCAGAGGTAGTGGGCAGGAGACAGTGAGATCTGCACTTTGCACAGTTCGGCCTGGCAGCAGGGTGGGTGGAAAGCAGAGTGGAGGTGGAGTTCAGGCGGCAGGCCACTGCAGCCGTCCAGAGAGATGAGGGCAGCTCGAACGAGAGGAGAGCAAAGGGGAGGGAGAGAGGCTGAAGGAGGAGAGGTTGACATTCTGGTGACGGATGGGTGTGTGGAGGATGACAGCGAGGCTTCCAGCGGGGGCGAGTAGATGGGCTGTGGGATGCTCCACCAAGCTAGGTAGATCTGCAACCAGGCCCAGGCTCGGCAGGGATGATGCATTCAGTTTTTTGACAGGATGAATTTAATGTGCTTTTGAGATATCCAACTAGAATTGTCGAATAGGCAGTTCGGTATATACAGGTCTGGAGGTCAAGGAGAGATCTGTGCTAGGGATAAGAATGTGACAGTTATCAACACACAGACAGAATATTAATAGCAAGAATAGCCAACGTTCACCTAGTGCTTACTGTGTGCCTACCTCTGGATGCACAGTACTCCTGTAGTTGGTAGCTGAGGCTGTAGGCATGGATGTGAGTGCTTGAGGATTGGGTTTAGATTTGGGGGTAAAGAGGTCCTTTAAGCCACTCAAACATTTCTTAACCAGGTTGGGAAAAGGGGATCCTATGGGCAGGAAGTATTGTTTGGGGGCAGATTTGAGGAAATGCTCCTGGGAGGTCATTGAGGAAAGAACTAGAACATGTCCTCCCCCGTGTGCAACACGGAGGGCACTGGGGCCTTGACCTGAGCTCTCCCCGTGGAAGGATGCTGGGGGCCAGACAGGGAGGTGAGGAGTGAGTGGCAGGTGAGTGGTGCAGACAATGCTTTGAGATGTCTGGCAGTAAAGAGGAGAGGGAGCAGGCAGGAGCTGGGGGAGAATGTTGGGAGAGGGGAGATTTTTAAAGAAGGAAGACATTGCATGTGTTTACAGGCTGAAAGAAAGTGTTGGGTACACCAGAGGGAGACGTAATAACTGAGGGTATGAGACTGTGCAGGAGGCAGGGGAGTGACCTGAACCTAGGGCAGGTAAGCAGGCGACTGGCTAGGGAGGGAGGAGGCCCACGGCTTTGGCAGCAGCAGTGGAATATTGAGGGGCGCCTCTCTGATGGCTTCAGTTGTCTCTTGCCAGTGCAGGCAAGCTCATCTGCTGAGAAAGGTGGTAGGTGGCCATGGGTTTGAGGTGTGTGGACAATCAGGACACAAAGATAGTTGTTGGGAAAGGTGACATGTGGAGCAGAGATACAATGGGGGCACTTGTGAGTGTTGGGGGCCCACTGAGACCAGCGCCTGAAGCATTCCAGTGAAATGAACAGCTCCACTGCCCTGCGACGTTCTCCAGTCGTGTTCAGCTGCTCAGGTGCAGAAGAGAGCAGGTAACGGGGTTCATGCAGGGCTGGGATTTGTCAGAGGGTTGGGGAAAGCAGAGGAGCAGGAGCCCTCTAGGTATGGCAAGAGCACAGCTGCAATGACTGATGTGAGCATCTAAGAGAGATGAGGATGGACATGAAAGATACAGCACTCAAGGACTTACTGGTGGAAGGTTTTCAATTAAGAAAGAAGCCAATTCAGTTTATATGTGAAAACAACACACACACACACACGTGCACACATGCACACACACAGGCACCCCACTCTTGCTTTGCAACCCCAGGCTTGTTCACTGAGCCATTTGTGAGACACACAGAACAGGGCTATTTCCCGGAGAGCTGCCCTTTGAGCCGAGGCACTCCTCTTAGGAGCAAGGGCGTGAGGACCTGTTCAAGGGATGTGCTGCTCACCCACAATTTCTGTCAAGCTCATCACTCTACCGCCCATTTATGGCATTTCTTGCCATTCGTTGAACCGAATTTTTTCCCTACCCAGGCACAGACAAAAGGAAGGGACTGCCACAACTCCTCCAAGAACGCACTCACCAAATTTACAGGACCCGGTTTGATTGTATATTAAGCCCATGGGGATGATCCAGCCTGCCGAAGTGCCAACTGCGGTGTGGCAGGACTTCTTGCCGCGAAGAGAGTTCCAGGTGATATCAGCATCTGATTTCTTAACCACAGCCACGACAAAATAACCTTGCAATAGAGATAACAAGATGCAATTTCTTCTTTTTCGGTTGGGGAGAAGGGAAAGAGGAGGAAGGATGGAGGATCAAGTGGGATCTGACCAGCCTCCTGCACCAGGCCATGCGATGGCCTCTCTGTATGGCGGATAATGTGAATTGGCATTCTGCATTTCCATCCCTCTGGCTGGAGATGTGGAAACTACATTTCCAATCTTTTCTTGCAGCTATGTTCTTAGTGTAAATTAGGGTGTGTGAGATTTGGAAGGTGGAAGTGACACAGGGGTCCTCTGCCTCGTCCTTCTTCTCTTTTCTTCTAGGAAACAAAGTCCTGGAAATGTTAGGTCCCTGTCCAGTTATCCAGTATTCTAGGAGATTAGAGTCTATTGCAGCAGCAACAGCCTCTAATCAGTTCTGGCTTCTTGTCCCTGGATCACAGTGACAGCCTGTGCCTCAGACTCACTGTACTAGTGGAGATCTTGGAGGTAGTGGCTCTTCTAGGGAGTCAGTTCTGTTTCATTCTGGATAGGAGTCATTCTAGGAACATAGTGTCCACTTTTTGTTAACATTTAACTACCTTTAGTAACTCTCTTCCTGCTTAAGATAGTGTTTCATTTTTTCATTGATCCTTCACTGATATTCTCTGCCTGGTAAGCATGTATGTATGCATTTATTTTGATATGGGGTCTCACTATATCACCCCAGGCTGATCACAATCTCTTGGGCTCAAGGGATCCTCCTGCCTCAGCCTCCTGAGTAGCTGGGACCATAGGCACCAGCACTACATTCAGCTAATTTTTTTAAAATTTAGAGGCATGGTCTCACTATGTTGCCCAGGCTGGTCTTGAACTCCTGGCCTCAAGGGATCCTCCTGCCTCAGCCTCCCAAGTAGCTGGGATTACAGGTGTGAGCCACCACACCAGACTTGCCTATCCTTTCAAGCAAACAGCAAGGCCATCTCAGAGAAGACTCAGCTGGCAGTCTTTCTGGGAAAAAACCATATATATATATATATAAACTATATATTTAGAATATATTTATATATGCATATATGTACAGTATACATATTTATAAATATATTATATACAGTATAAATTGCACATATATTAGTGGAAGGGGTGCCAAAATACAATTTTAATACCTCCAGGACCCTCTGAAAATGTATTCTAAGCTGCTGCTGCTAGCCCCTGCCTGCCACTATTCCTGGGGAGGGGGAAATCTTGAACTCCTCATCCTACTCTATCAGAGGAACCTCCCAGTAGTATTAGGTGCTGGGCCAAACATACTCACACTACTGGTCCCCAGGCATGTCTGCATATATTTATACATAATCTGTACTTTTTCAACAGAATTCTGCTATGCATTCTTTTCTGCGAGTTGCTTTATTCCTCCTCAATAATATATTGTGGACACCTTTTTGATTCAGTAGAAATAGATATGGCTATCTCATTCTGTTTTGGTTGAATCTAAGCTATGTCCTATTGTATGGATGCGTGGTATTTTATAATCTTCCCACTGGTGGGCACTTACATTGTGACCCATTTTTGCCCTACTACAGACCACTTATCTATATAGATCTTTTTACATACGAGTGTGCACTTGCTTACGTATTTCTTTTGAATAGAAATTCAAAAGAAAGAGCTTTAATGACTTCTTTTATAATGTTATGTCTCTGATTTTTCTAGGTTTATCATAATATTTTCTAATAATAATAATTTAATCTCTTTTCCCTTCTCCAATATTAAAAAAAACACCAATTCTTTTTCTTATCTTACTGCATTCGCTTCTAAAATGATACCAAATACGTTTAGTGGGAGAGGGCATTCTTGCCTTTTTCCTGATTCTAATGAGAATACCATTAATATTCCATTTTTTCCTGTCCCAATATTATATAACTGAATTGTGCTTGTTGAGTAAGGCCTGAACTGCAAACTGGAGATAATATTAGAATCATAAATCTTTAGAATTAAAAGACAATGTGGCTCACCACCACACACACACACACACACACACACACACTTTCTCAGTGGTGTAGATCAGGTTTCTACATATTCAAGCTGGAAAAGTTGGGAGTCAACACAGCATGTGGAGGACCTGCCTTGTAGTTCCTTCTTAAATGGCCTCAGACAAATCACTTAGAATCTAGAAGCCTAAATTCCTCCTTGGTTAAATAGTGACAGTGAAATCCATCCCAGAGGGAATCAGATGTGGTGACCTGAGCATTTTCTGCATAAGGAACGGGCAGGGCAGCTCACAGAGGTGGGTTCCCAGCAGTGCTGCTGGCGAAGGAGCAGGACCGGTTGCCTACCAGACTGTGCTCATTGCACCTGTTCAGTAGCCAGTGCTGTTACGGCGCCTTCCTTCACTGTAACTCTTTCTGCATCTCTGGTATCGATCATCATCGTCCATTGCCTGTGTGTGTGTGACTTTGTGGTTTGCCCTCTCCATCTCTACTCAGATGGAACCTTCTCCATCACGGTCAGCCATGCTGCCAGTGTCAGAACTGTCTTCTAAGCATCCTGTTGATCTACATTTGCATACTTTTGCAGTTCCTAGGAATTTCAACTACTCTTGAAACAGTTAGGGTTGTTTCTGACTGTAACTGATCAGGATAGAATACATGACTAAGGAAAGGCTGGCCTTTAGGATTAGGATTAAAGACACAATTCAGAGAAGACTTCTTAGCCAGGAAAGTAGAGAGGGTTGGGCTCCAGCATATCCCAGGGCTTAGGTTCTGTCACGCGTGCAGGGGAGCTGCCGCAGGTGAGCAGGGATGCCAGGCCTCAGCTTTGCACTCTTGCAGGCTTCGTGGAGGGCGTGCGGTGCAGCGCCTCTGTGACCCAGTGCTCAGCAGGAGACCGAGACCACATGATGCTCCTTGTGCTGTGGCGCTTCAAACCCCCTCACCTTCCCCAGCTCTCCTGTCTCATAAGAAACCCTACGCCCAAGTTAGTACCTGGCTTTCACCTTTGTTAACTGTTCAGTATCCCACAAATATTATTACAGCTTCAGGACAGATTTGCATCTTACCAATTAAATGTTATTTCTTTATTTCCCACCTCTAGTTAATTTTTGTTTATTCTTAAAGCTTTACTCACCTTCTCCCCAGCAATGAGCCCTTACCTTTGCACCCTAGTGTTACTGATTCTGACTCACCTTCCACAGGTGCATTCACACACTTAGACCCAAGCCGCTCACTGCCATGTCTAGGCTCTGAAAGGAAAAAGAAAAACAATCAAGATACATGGCATTAAACTCACGTTACTCCACCCAAAGTCATGTGCTTCTCAGTCCCAGTGGTCAAGAAAAAAATGAGAAGAAGCACTAACTAAGCAGTGTGTCATGGTTATCAATGGGTTCCACAGGCCCATTTTATCCCCTCTCCCTCTGCTTTTTGCTATTTAAACATTAGGCTCCATCCCAGAATCTCCCCAATACTCAGGAAGATGCAGAGAAAGAAAATGAGATGCCCACTGAAGGAGGGAGGGACAGAGACCACTGCAGATCTTGGCAAAGACCCTTTTGCTTTAGCTGTGTAAGTCCACCTGATGTTTGTCTCTCCTTCAGAGCCCTAGACTGTGGAAGACAATCATTATATTCTTGTAATGTTGGAGGGAAAGAACCCAGTCCATGGAGTCAGCAAGATCTGGATTCAGTTTTTATTCTATCTTGGTCACATCACTTGACTTTACTAAGGCTCAGTTTTTACATCTGTAAAATGGAGACACCACTATTTACCTCACATAGTTGTTTTGTGTTGAAGGATAATGTAGCAGATGAGGTGTAATAAATGGTAGTAGGGAATTCCTCTTTCCCCTGGCTTCATTCTTCCATGTGGGTAGATCTTCACTAGAGAACATGACCTTGTGGCCTCACCCCCCTCAACCACCCAGTGCAGCTGGAGTGAGTTGATGATTACTAAATTTGGCGAAAGGATCTAAGCACATGTGGCTCAGCCCCTTCCTTCTTTATTGAGGAGAATGGGGAGAAGGTAGTTTAGATCCTCTCACTTATAACAAAATGCATTTGCCTTTGCCCTAAGTCCTGGGGTAAGCCACCAAGCATGGTCTCCTGAGTTAGTGGGCAACTCTACCAAGTGATTTGGCAAGCCTTATGCCAGCTCTACACCATGCCCTCCAATATCACTATACCAGACATAAAGGTGTTATTTTGATCTCTTTATGCCTAACTTCGATGTCTATGTTTTCATTGGTTCTGACTCTGGGGAAGGGGGACTTTATCTACAGCTCCCTATACCCCAACAATAGTTATTGTCTCAACACTGAACTAAATTATTTCCTTATCTTTCTATGTCCATGACCCAGGGGGAATAAAACACAGAAAGGCTCTCCCCTCCACTTACCGTAGTTCTCTGCCAGGACAGGCACCAAACCACACTTGCCTGCCGTGTAGATGAATCCGCCATCTAAGCTCATGGCATCAGCTTCTCCTTTCTAAAGTTAAGAAACAAATGAATAGCATCACAGCGAGGCTGTCTCCTGTCCCTCTGACCCTCAGAGGTTTCCATCTCGTTGCTTTCATGTCACATGTCCTCATGATTAACCAAATCCCATGTTACTCAAAGCTTCTGCCATGTAAACACAGGGTTAAGAAAACTGGACATGCTTTTGGCCTGTTGACCCAGGAACAAGCGTCCAACCCAGGTCATGCTCCCTGGACATCTGTGTTCTCTCAGTGCCCACGCTGAGTCCTGGACATGCCCTCACCACACCTGCTTTGTGACCATTGTCACTCAACTCCATGATCCCCGTGGCCAGACTCAGGAAATGTATTTAATCTGTTCCTATGGAACACATTTTCTTCCAGATGATGGAGTTCAAATCTGTTCCCATAATTGCATTAGCACTGTACTCAGTGTCCTGGCACAACAAATATTTTTAATAAATAATTAATTTATCTAAATAATTCATTAATAGTTAACTTCTAGTTTTAATCAATTACTTTTTCTAACAACAGAGCAAAAAATGTATACCTATAATCATAGATAAGATCATCAAGACAAAAACATACATATACACACTCTTTGTTTTGAGCTATTAACTGCCCTTCTAGAAATCTAAAAACATCAACTACAGCAGCAACAACTTACTAAGCCCCAGTCATGTGCCAGGCATTTTTTCTGAACACTTTATGGTGCTTACCTCACATATTCCTCATAACCTCAAAGAAGACAGGTACTATAGTTTCCCCTCTTTTACAAATTAGTAAACTGAAGCAGAGAGAGATTAAATAATATGTCCAATAGATAGGCAGTTTAATTCCTTGACTTCTGCTTATTACCACTATTCCACATGGTCTCCGGGATCTGATTACTCCAAAGCACACATCCCTAAATACTATACTATACATATTTTTTCATTCATAAATTGGGTAAAAATGATACTTCATAAGCTTACCATGAAGATTAAATGAGTAATTCAAGTTAAGAGCTCATGAACATGTGTGGCACACAGTAACTCCGGAAATATTAGCTATCATTAATATTAAAGATACACTCAGAAGTACTGGCAGTTATAGATACAAAGATTTTCAATACCACATTATCTATAATAGCAAAGAATTTGGAAATAACTCAAATGTAGACATGCAGAAATTGGTTAAATAAATTGAGGCAGAAACACTTGGTGGAATATTACGCAGCCATTAAAAATATATTTTAAACAAATGTTTTGTTACTTAAGAAAGTGCGCCAATGTGCTCAAGATTTAAAGGAATAATAACTATAGCTAACATTTATTGACTGCTTGCTTATATCAGGCAATGTTATAAGCACTCAAATTCATTTAATCCTTACAACTGACAACTTTAGGAAACTGTATAACCATCAGATCTAAATCTTATGGATTGGTGCCAGGGAGATTTACCAAAATCAGGATCTTCTGAAATTAAAAAAAAAAACTTGTTATATAGTGTATAATCTTTTAAGTTTATCCGTTTTTCAGTCATTTATTTAAAAATTTATTTTTTCCTAATCACAAAAATAGTATCTGCTATTTTTAGATACTAGATAGATACTAGATTAGATACTTTAGAAAGATGGAAAGTTAATAACAACACAACTTCATCACTCAGAAATCATGCGATAACGATCTCTGAGTGAATTTATGAATGATTTTATTTTTAGTGATTTATTTATTATAATATTTTTATAATCAGAAAAAGATTAAACTTACAATTCAACGACTAAAAAGGATGATCTGCTTTCACAGTCCACAGTGGCCCTGACCACATCCTGGAATGTCACCCCACTTCCCGTGGCTCCTAGGCAGATACCCCTCCAAGCTCCCACTCCAGAACTGAGCCCCAAGGAGTCCTGGTCTTGGGCTGGCTCTTTGTTTCTGCCTGGCCCTGAGCTGGAGGGGCCGGCGGGGTGTGTGAGGCAGGGACAGGTCTTAGCACAGAGGCTGACGAGGTGGCATCCGAGAAGGGGTTGCAGTGCCAGATTCCGCAGAAGCACTGCGTGTGTGGGTGTCTGAGCCCAGCCACGGAAGCAGGGCCCTCCTACCGTGATGGCGGCGATGCAGTCCTCAGTGGTCTCCTCCGTGGTGCACTTTAGGGCACCCCCGCTCACCGCGCTCCACTCGTCACACTTGGCCCTCTCATGGTGGCCCACTGCGCACCACTGCACCTTCTGGGAGTCTGGGGATGCAAAGGAAGCCCAGGTGGGTCTGGGGTTGAGTGCCCCTGGCCGCAGGGTGGCTGTCCAGTGGGGCCCTCATGGACAGCCGCAGAGGCGACATGCTGTCAGAAACAGTGAAGGCAGAACTCCTCCCTCCCTCCTGACCTCACCTCCTCAGGCATCTCCTCTCCAGGGAAACCTCTCTGGGCCTGGCCCAGCTCAGGGCCTCGTGGGGTATCTCTTCCAGGACTGGGCTCCCTGTCCAGGCAGCGTGCCCCAGTTGGTGGCCACGTGTTCGGTTCTGGGTGGGCCTGCTTGCCCTCCCCTTCCCCCGGCGTCTTTGCTCCCCCCATATGCCCGTGTCCAATGCAACGGCTGCCCTTTGGTCGATGCCCATTAGCTATTGGTTGACTAAATGGAGGGAGGGAAATAGAAGAAGGAAAGAACCATAGGGATCCTGTGGGAGGAAGGAGCCAGACTAAAATCCTCTGGAATTCTAGTTCTCCTCCTGAGGGTGGTGGTGGCCACATTCCCACTTCAGTTTAGGACAGACTGTTTTCCTGTCAAATAGGCCTGTCCTGGTTGGGATGACTCCAGTTAACACAAAGGAGCCAGAGCCATCATTACTTCAGGTTGTCTATAGTAGGAAGGTCTTCAAATCCCTTTTTGTAATCTCATAAGTTAGGCCTTTCCCCCAGCTTGGCAGAAAACCCCTCGTCAGCCCAATGCAGTTAGTAGCTCCCCTGGGCTCTGCAGGCCAGTAAAGTGTGGGTGGGGCTCGCAGGCACCAGGAAAGCCGCAATCGATGGGCCCAGCCTGCCCTGCTGCCCAAGCCGGCCAGGTCCCTCCCAGGACCCCACGTACCTGTCTCTGGATGCTGAGTGTTAGGAAAATACTCGTATCCCAGGTACAGCTTGGCATCCATCTTGGGCGGGACCCTTAGAAGCCCGTGGGCAGCGTCAGTAAACAGCAGGTCCTTCCCATGAGGAGAGCCAAAGAGCTGAAATTCTGATGACTTGTCTTTTCCAAAATGCTCCTGTTCAAAGAATAAAAGAAACAGGGAAGGATGGAGGCCGGCACAGTGGTGAAGGTTAAACAAACCCCAAACCAGACAAGGGAGATAGAAAGCGAGAAGCATGAGCGCCTGAGAGCGGGAACAGTGGCCAAGGTCCTCAACATCTCTGTGGCTCACGGTGTTCTCCAGTCTCTCCAGGGAACGCTTTACTCAAATCCCAGCTGGCCTGCCCTGTGTGGCCTCAGGGAAGCTGCCGGGGGCTGCCCCCCAGGTCTGTGCCAAGGGCTGTGGGGCCGCCGTGTCCCAGGCACCTGCCTCTCTCCAGTGTGCCTGCTGCTCTGTGTTCCCACAGGTGCTCAGTGAAGGCCATCGGATGGCCCCGAGGGGCTATGGTGGTCTTCTGGCCTCCAAGAAAACAAAGGGCCCTTTGCCTATGACTTCAGCTGACTGGCCCAAAACCATTCCTGATGTAGCTTACGGCAACACCTACCCACGTGCTCTTTCAATGTCTGTCTGGGTTTAGCGTTTGCAGTGGCTCTATTTGAAATGTTGACTGCCGCCCTGCCTGGCAAATTCCCACACTTCATTAGGGTGCACACAGCTTACTGCCCAGGGCCCAGAAATCTTCCCAGGTACACCCTGCAAGTTTGTCCCTCTGTCCTCCACAAATGACACAATCCATGTCCTCAAGGTAATGCGATTCTATCAGAGAATCCGTACGTCTCCCACACTCATCTGTGAGTGGCTTAAGGGCAAATCTTGGTCTGATGGGATACCTGGGCCTGGTTGAGAAGCTCCCAGATCAAGTCCTCCTTGCCATCCACACTTCGGGCCACAACGGCATGAGAAGGGACCCGGGCCAAGTGGCAGTCCTTGTATTCATCCACTGGCTTCCGGGTGTTGTCCAGGCAGAGCAGCTCATACTCGTCCCTGTCGGCCTTGTTTGGCAGGTTCTCTGTGGGGGAAGCCCAGGTGAGCCGAGTGCAGGAGTAGCCATGGGCCATAGTTAAGATGAGCCCCTCCTCACTGTGGCCTGAAGAGGACTGAGAGAGAATCTTTTCCACACTCATTTTCTACAGATAAGGATCAGAGAGAGGCGTTGGGAGTGAAACCCAGCTCACAGGTAGACACAGGGCTGGGCAGTGTGCCTGGCCCAGGGCCCTGCAAACTTCCCCCGCCCTAACCTTCTCTGTGGCTCCACTCATGGGAATGTGGCAGCAAAGGTGTACTGAGCGCTCAGGCCACCAAAGGCTGTGCTGAGAGCTCTCCAGGCTGTCTCGTTTCATCCTCATAACAGCTGGGGGAGGCCGGTAACATGATTATCCCATTCTACAGATGAGACCTAGAGACTTAAGGTAACTTGTCAAAGTGTCAGCTAGTCTGGGGCTGCCACACTGCCATGCTAGCACAGCCTAGGTCCCCCACTAAAGGAGCCACATTACCCCAAGGCAGAGCCTGCTGGGGAAAGGTGGCAAAAGGACTGAGGGATGGAAGGAGGCCTCGAGGCCCAGTCAGAGCACTTTGCAGGTACAGAGAAGGACCAAAAAGGCCCTCTAGGAAAACAGGCTCTTGGTTCCCATCATCTAGGTATTAGAAAGCATTATGGGTTCAACAAATTCATATGCTGAAGTCCCAACCCCCAGTACTTCAGAATGTGATCTTATTTGGAAATAGGGTCCTTGTAGATGTGATTAGTTAAGACGAGGTCATACTGGAATAGCGTGGGCCTCCAATCCAGTATGACTGGTGGAAATTTAGACACAGACACACACACGCACAGGGAGAATACCATGTGAACATGAAGGCAGAGATTGTGATGATGTGTCTACAGGTCAAGGGACACCAAATATTACCCACAAATCTTCAGAAACTAGTAGAGAGAGGCACGGAATAGATTCTCCCTCACAGCCCTCAGAAGGAATGAACCCTACCAACACCTTGATCTTGGAATTCAAGCCTCCATAACTGTGAGACAATACATTTCTGTTGCTTAAACCATGCAGTTTGTGGTACTTTGTTACAGTAATCCTAGCAAACTACTACAAAAGGACTTTGAGATTAATATTATACAATCTCATATTGAAAGAAGAAGAGTACATTTATGGTTCCTATGAGTGGTTACAATTTTAATCCAGTATGCTGTAGAGAAAATACATTTTAAATCTTTATATTAAAAAACAATTTCAAGGCCAGGCGCAGTGGCTCACGCCTGTAATCCTAGCACTCTGGGAGGCCGA
>VBSM01001681.1:3681442-3727621 GCA_008086735.1 Cheirogaleus medius
TTCAAATGACTTAGTAGTGTTAGATTAAATGAATCAGTATGACCTAATGGCTTAAGAAAGAAATAACTTCCACTTCAGACACTCAAGAGCCCAGCAGTGGTGGCCGCAAGTGGACTGTGGCTCTCCCCCCACTCTCTTTGTCACTCTAAAACCCAGAGGATGGTCCCTCATAAAATTCCCCTAAAAAGGCAATGGGGGATCTTACATAATAGTAGACAAGTGGCTTTTGGCAAGGTAAATCAGGATGGGCTGGGACAATCTTTCTTCCACAGAGCAGGGATATTTTCAAACACTTCTGGGTGAGTGTGAGAAGATGCTGCCCACTGGCGTAACCGTGGTAACTTGAGCACCCAAAGGACATGATGATAATTATTTGGAACAGCTTGATTCTGGGAGATGAGACCCATAGGTGACCTCACTCATTAAAATTCTTGACAAAAAGACATGCACCAATTGCCAAAATGCTAACAAACCAGGTCAATGTGTGCTAATGAGGAGACAGTGAATTGTGAATGCTGAACAAGGGGACAAAGGACACTGAAATCATGTTTCATGTTAGAAAAAGACACTAGGTGGTAAGGAGCTGAGATCCCTGTGAAAAGCGAAAACCTAAAATTCTCCTTGAGATAGCAGATATTTGTTTCAAAAATGAGCTTAGTGCAGTGAATTTACATGTAGGTTTTAAACATGTTTGAACAGTACAAGTGTGTTCTGTATCTGATGGAGATTTAATTGGTTGTAAAGAAGAAATACATAATTTTGTCCATGGCAATAATGCTTTTACAACAGATTCTATTGCAAATGTGCTAATAAGTACTGAAATACTTACAATAATTTGTGTGTTTTGCTTAACGTGTTTGGAACATTTAGGAGACATTTATAATGAAAGGTTCAGGAGAATGTGATTAAATTTGAAATTGATATTTCAATGACTAAGATAATTAATTATTAAAACTTATTCTGTTTTATAGTTGGGAAGTATTTAAATATTCATAAAATTTGTTTAGTAGATTTCTAGATGAAAATAATTGAGCACTAAATAAAATACAAATACAGTAGTCCCCCCCTTATCTGTGGGGGATACAGTCTAAGACCCCCCATAGATGCCTGAAACCTTGGATAGTAACAAATCCTATATACATTATGTTTTTTCCTATATGTACATATATGATGAAGTCTGATTTATAAATTAGGCATAGTAAGAAATTAATAACAATAACTAATAATAAAATAGAACAATTATAATAATATACTGTAATAAAAGTTATATGAATGTAGTTTCTCTCTCTCTCTAAATATCTTATTGTACTCTACTCACCCTTCTTCTTGTGATAATAATAAAATGCCTACTTGATGAGCGAAAGTGAGGTGAATGACATAGGTATTGTGACATAAATGGAAGGTGCCAGAAGTAAGCAATTCATAAGTTTTAAATTGCATGTCTTTCTGAGAAGCATGATGAGAGCTCATGCCATCCTGCTCTGTCCCAACCCCAGGATGTGAATCCTCCCTTTGCCCAGTGTCTCCACGCTATCTACAATACCTGCCTGTCAGTCACTGTGTAGCCGTCTCTGTGATCAGACCAACTGTTCCCAGGGTGGCAGTGCTTGTACTTCAGTAACCCTCATTTTCCTTAGTAATGGCCCCAAAGCACAAGAGTAGTGATGTGATATATTTGGACTGCAGTTGAGTGTAGGTAACGGAGACCTCGGACAGGGAAACTGCAGATAAGGGGGACCACTGTAACAGAAGCCTCTGCACAAAAAGTCTCCTGTGGCATTAAAGATCTCTACTCATCCCTAGATGTCAGGAAACTTTTCACCCTGGCTAGAGCGGGGCCCACACGGTCTTTGTCCAGCACTCACCCAACACCGTCAGGTGCCTGACGAAGCACACATCCCCCACGCCGTCCTTCAGACACCTGAGGAGCAGGAGAGCCATGGTCAGGCGGCTTAGCAGGGGCCCAGGCCCCGCCCCTCCCTGGTGCAGCCCCTCCGAGGGTCTGCTGGGACCACTGGCTCACAGAGCGTTGCCCAGAGTTCCTAGGCACCTGTCTGTCCTCACAGACGCGATCGCCCTCTCTGTGGGGTCTTTGAACTCCACAGGCAAGCCCAGGCCCAAAGCAGGGAAGAGCCCTGGAAGCCAACAACCCAGGCAGGCCTGGGGAGGGAGGGTGTGAAAGAAGGACCCTCACTTTCCTCCTAAAAAGCAGCCAAAAGCAACAGATTTTTCCCCCCAGAAAATAGAGGCTTAAAGCTTTTATGTGAAGGATAAAGACTTTGGATGGCCTTGGATTTCCAGCCAGTTTCACTCTTGATTTGAGAAGTCGCCGTTTCTCTTACAGAGCATGGAGTGCAGAGAGGTGCCTGCAAGGGGGCTGGGAGGGAGCTAGGGGAGACAGGCACAGGTCCCCACACAGGGACATGCTCAGCAGAAAGATGTGAGCTGGGAGATCCTGGCCTTTGGCCCTGCAGGAGCCCAGGCCTGTGTCTGCAGATCCTAGAGTCCCAGAGACGAGTCTGTCCCTTCGGCCCTCACTGGTCCAGAAGGGTAACGGGGCAGGCCCCAGGCTCTGGGGAGACGAGAGGGGTCCCACCCAGAAGACTGCTCCGTGGGATGGTTAGGAGTGAGGGTTGGCCAAGGGAGCACTCAGGACCCTGGGTTTCACACGGATCGTCCACTCCCTGTGCCTTTGTCTCCCCAACTTCAGAGTGAGGGGAAGGAGCTTGGGGGGGGGGGTCTCACTCACTCGAAGGCACCTGAGTAGCCAAAGTACGGTTCGCGGGAGGAGCAGGCACACTTGTCTGTCCCTTTCCCAGCACACAGCTGACACAGGCTGGGGAACTTCTTCCCGTCCGCACAGGGGACGCAGCTTCTGGAGAAGAACTTGGCCGCTGCTGCTCAACAAAGAGACATGGGCCCCATGCATGAGCTGGCTGGGGCCTCCCAGTTGTGCATGTGTGTGAGAGAGTGGCCCTATCCGAGACCCTGTGAGTCTGCACCCTCTTCCCAGGGCCATCCGAGAAGTGGGTGTGCACAGGCAGCCAGTGCACATGCCAGAGGTGCTGGATGGCCCAGGGTCCCTGTGTGTATTTAGGCATCATGGGTGGACCAGGGCTCGAGCCCATGAGAATACTTTCCCAGGTTGTCTGCTGCAGGGTGTGAGAGCCACTGACCTACACTGAACCAAGACTGCGGTGCCAGCGCCTCTCACCTCTGCTAACTCACCAACACGGAGCTCTAAGGGGCCGGGCAGAGCTCCAAACACAGCAGGAGCCCTTTCAGGGCAGCCAACGCTAACAGCCCTCCTTACCTCAGGACATGAGCCCAGCCCACCTCCCCTTCTGTATCCAGTGGCTGTGGTCGCTCATGGGATACCTCTTCAGGGAGAGCATTGGGGTAGCCTGTTGGTGAGGGGATCGGGGGTGTGCCAACAGCCGCAGCATAACTGCCCAGAAGGATGTCCAGTAGCATCTGACACTAAGGCAAGTGGACACCCCAGGAAGGAGCAAAACATGGCCAGAGCTGTGGTCCAGGCTGGGGCACTTCATCAGACCCCTGCAGCTGCTTGTCCTTGTCACAGCCAAAGCATGACTGCTGCAGAGGTTGGCAGGGCTCAAAAAGATGCACTTTTGCAGAGTGCAGAAAGATTTGGCCATTATCCTTCAAGGGTTGAAAAGGCACACTAGGCTTACCGGGGCTTGTTATAACTGAACAAAAAGCTTAGCGTACACAAAAAAATCCTTGCGCTGGCCCAGTCATGCCTTCCTTGCCTGTGTCCCAAGCCCTCACCTAAGGCACAGAGGCCCGAGTGCTGGCAGTGTGGCGAGAATCCCCAGTGAGCCTTGCTGGGAAGCTGGGGGTTGTCAAGCCACACTACTGGGATTACCAGGAAGGTGGGAAGGGCAGGAGCTCTGAAAGACAGAGGCACTTTTGCTGAGAGAAGACTCGGCTGCGAGCCCCCATGGGTTGCTGGTGCACACACCCAGCCAGCGCACATTTAAGCAGGTTACCCTTGCCCCATCTTGGAAGCCATAAAACATATATACTTGGCAGTAACAGGGTGACCCCGGCATGGCCCATGTGGTCAGCTGGTGCAGGAGCCCTGCCCAGGAGTACCCCGCCCCAGCTGGCTTACCTGCTTCAAGAGAGCCAGACGGAAGCAGTGCCCTGATGGGGACGTTCCACCCAGCAGACCAGCCCAGGCCTGTGTGACAGGACTTCTTGCCTTGGAGCTGGCTCAGCTGGAAGTTGGTTCCCTTCTTCACCACGGCAACGACATAATGGTAGGTTTGTGGATCTGCAAAGGAGCAGAGAGAAAGAAGGGCCAAAGGAAGATGCCACATCATTGCTAATGATCTTCCACAGCATGAACAACGCAGAACTTTGGGAGATCCTAGGATTGGCGCCATCCTCTGGTAAACAGGCAAAAAAGGAAATGAAAAAAAAAAAAAGCCCTTAATTGACAGGAGAGAGACAACCATTGCTTCTCAAGACAGTAGACACTAGTTCTTTTTCTGCTAGTCCCTCCAAGCCAGCGGAGACAGGAGCCCCGGGGGCTGAGCAGAGCACTCCTAGGGAGAGCTTCAGCTCCCCGGCAGTCATGATGTCTGGCTTCTCCCCAAGGGCTTTTCTCCCTTCTCTGCTTCTCTGTCTTCAGCCCAAAGACAAAGGAGAAGGTGAGAAAGGAAAGATGCAGGGCCGTCCCCAGGAATATGTCAAGGTGCTGCAAGTTGGAGTCACATTGAGGTGGGCTGTGCTCACACACACTAATGACACTCATGGACAGTGTGGGAAAGTGGCAAAGCCCCATTCTTGGATTCCCCGCAAAACCTCTCCTCACCGCAGACACAGGCCCTCATTCTGTAGCACAGGCAGGGCATGGAGCAGGGAAGAGGCACCTCCCACTCGTGCAACCTCATGGGTGAGTAAAGGACTCTAAACAGCTCCCTCCTCTCAGGCTGCAGAGACCTCATAGCCACCAGCACAAACAGCATATTCCATCAGGGACACAAAGTCTGCGGCTGCCAGGGACAGCCAGTATCCCAGCCCTCGTGGGCTGGCATCACAGACAGAAGCCTTCTTCAATCCAAAGTGCCCCAGCAACTTTGTTCCCTGCAAGCGTAATGCTGGCAGAGTCCCTGCCTCCCCAAATGGCTGCAGTGTCAGGACAGAGACCTGAGTTCCCAGGGAGAAAGGACACACCATCTTTTGACCCATAGAACTCTGCCACGATGGGCTTCAGGTTGTAGGGGGCCAGGCCTGCCTCATACACCAAACCTCCATCAAGGGTTACGGCATCTGCTTCTTTTGTCTGAAAGAGAAGAGATCAGAGCGTGAATGAAACTCATCACCTCTGAGGAAGGTTCCCCTGACCCTCTGCCAGAGACCCTTGCTCGAGAGACACTTGCATGGCTAGGACCTCCTGTACCGCCCTCACATCAGTGCTCAAATGTCACCTTGCCAGTGAGGCTTTTCCTGACCACACTCTTCAAACTACCACCGCAGGGAAACTGGCCACTTTGTGTTCCTCCTGAGCCCTCATCCACCACCTGACGAACTTTCTTTGTTCATTGTTTGTCCTCCCCTTTGGAATGTAAGCTCCATGAAGGTGGGGACATTTTTATCTGTTTTATTCCCTGCTGAATCCCAGCACCTAGAAGAACACCCAGCACAGGTAGGTGTTCAATAAACGTTTGTCAAGTCCATAAGCGAATGCACTGTAGATATTTCCATTCATAAGAAGCCATGTTTTGCACTCTCAGTTCTAGGTTTCCTCTTCAGGGATCTGTCAGCCAAGAGCTCCTTTCTTCCTGCAAAAAGCAGCAACTACACAGCCTCTTCTCAAAAATGAGGTTGGATCATTTCCCATCTTCAAAATCATTCTTTTTATTCATTTATTAATTGACATTTAAAGTAAGTTGGGTTTTTCTGAATTTAGCACTCTTTCTATACACTTGCCTCCCTTTTCCCCATCCCATTTTCTCTTAGAAATGTTTTACGATATGCATTCACATATGTGTATGTATGTATACACTTATGTGTATTTGTATCCGTGTGTGTGTATAGTCAGGACTCTATTGGACGCATGTATCAGAAACCAATTCGACTTAAGAAAAGGAGGAATTTAGCATAAAGGTAAAAGGACAAGAAGGCCACTGGGCCTTGTGAACACCGTCAAGGTCAAAAGCAGCAAGAATTGACATAGGTTTCAGTCCATCCCATGGACTTCAGCATGACAACATCCAGGTTGTTCTTTCCTTTCTCCACTTTACGTACATCTTCCTTTCCTGACTGCCTCCTCTTCAAGCTCTGGTATCAGATGCGAAAAGACAACTGTTTTATGGAGACTGCTTAACCAGCTCCCAAAATCGCATGAGGTCAAATTCCTGTAACCAATCTCTCTCTTTCGTTCTCTCTCTCTCTCTTTGTGTGTGTGTGCGTCTATGTATATATATACACATACACACATAAATCAAAGAAAAATAAATACAAATTTGTGCACACCTTTATGACCCTTACTGAATATTTCCAAATTGTTTCTCAGAAATGATATGGGCATGTATAATTTATAATGCCAATAGCCACACATACCAATTTCACTGCAAACCCACCAGTAAGAAGTGTTATCATTTAAGAAATGTTATGACATTACTAGATAAAAACATTACTTTAAGAATTGTCTTAATTGCATCTTTGTTTATGAAAAAGGATGAACATTTTTCCTTTATTGTTCATAGTTTATTAGTTGCAATTTCTTTTCTGTGAGTGGTTTGTTTATAGCTTGTTATTCTTAAGCATTTCTTATAAGTTTAAATGACATCTTTATACAGGTTTTGCAGTGTGCTGTTATAGCTGATAATTTTTTTGTATGCTTAGAGCTTTTAAAATATATTTTTGTCATAGTTTAACATTTTTTAAATTTCCAAATTTGTCTCCTTCTGTGGTTTATATAGTTATGTCTATCTCTTTTAATCGAGTTGAATAAAACTGAGAATTTATTTTAGTGGATAGATAAAGAATCTCACTTGATTTTTTTTTCTAAATGGCTGCCCAGTTGTCCAACTAAAGAATCCTTTCTCAGCCATTTGTTTGGAAAGTCTGCCTTGTACTATTTATCTACCTAAATCTAGTATACATGTATCAAAATGCCACACCATACCCTATAAATATATACAATTATTTGTCAATTAAAATTTAATTTAACTTAGAAAAAAATCTGCGTGTATCTTATCTAAATTTAGTAAACCTAGGGCTCTAATGTTGAACATTTATCACACTTTGTGTCTATATCATATCAGGTAAATTCTTAGATAGATGAATAGATATACAGAAAGCTGAGACATACCAAGCATATGTCTGCATTTTTTTTTTATGACAGAGTCTCGCTCTGTTGCCCAGCCTAGAGGGCAGTGGCATCATGATTAATGAGCTCACAGCAACTTCAAACTCCTGGGCCCAAGTGATTCTCCTGCCTCAGCCTCCCAAATAGCTGGGACTACAGGTGTGCACCACCAGAGCCCAGCTAATTTTTTCTATTTTTAGTAGAGATGGGGTCTCACTCTTGCTCAGGCTGGTCTTGAGCTCCTGACCCCAAGTGCTCCTCCTGCCTTGGCCTTCCAGAATGCTAGGGTTGCAGGCATGAGCCACCATGCCTGGCCATATGTCTGAATTTTGTTCTCTTCAGGTCTTCTTATCTGTACTAGTACTTTGTCTTTGTAGCACTGTTATTTCAATATGGTAAAGTTTCAGGTAGGGCTCAGACACTCCCTTGCTACTTTTCTTTTTCATAATACTATTTCATAATCTCATCCATGTACCTTTCTTTAAGAATTTTATAATTATTTTATTCATTCTTTTAAAAAGACTATATTTTGATGAAAGTTATACTAAATTTATGAATTAACTTTGGGAGGTACATTATAGTTAATCTTTCCATCTGAGAATACAGCATATATACAGCATATATGTTTTCATTTGTTAATAAATATTGTTCACTTGTCATAGACTTTTATGTTATTAATATATTTATAACAGCCTTGCAGATCTCTCATATATTTTTCCAGAAATATTATTTTTGTATATTATTATTTTTGAAACAGAGTCTTGCTCTGTTACCCAGTCTGGAGTGCAGTGCTGTAATCACAGCTCACTGCAACCTCAAATCCTGGGCTCAAGTAATGCTCCTGCCTCAGCCCCCTCAGTAGCTAGAACTATAGGCGCATGCTATCATGCTTGGCTAATTTTTTGTTTTTGGAGGGGGTGAGGTCTCACTGTGTTGTTCAAGCTAGTCTCGAACTCTTGGCCTCAAGCAATCCTCCTGCCTCGGCCTCCCGAGACAGGGTTTTACAGGCTTGAGCCATCATGCATGGCCTATTTATTATTTTAAATGTAAATGAGATCATAATTTTGGGACATTTTCCCACAATCAACAACTCTTGGCACATGAAAATGACATTAATTGTGATATACAGACCTTTTACCAAACTAATTTATTCACTAATAAATAATTATAGAAACATTTCTCTTGATTGCACTGTACTTTGTAGGCATGCAGTCATCTGAAAATATTGATATTTTTATTTGTTCCTTTCTATCTTATATGCATTTTATATCTTTTCACATTACTAGAACTTCCAAAAACAATGTTAATTAATAATAGTGACACTGGAGCTTCTTGCTTATTTCTGAGTCCTTATTGATTCTCTTTCAATGTAGTGCTGGCTTTGCTTTACCACAGGTATTTTGCTGAGATTGATCCTTCTCTATTAGTTTAATTATGATTGTGATTTTATTATCAATGAATGTTGAGCAGCTATATTTTTCTCCACACAGAGTTCCTGTACTTTTAGATCTTTGCCTTGTTTCTTCTCTAAAGCATAGCCTGGTTCCTGTGGGATGAAAGTAATAAACAACAGCAAGCACAGAAAAAGAAATAGAAAGTACAGACTTTCTTCTCCTTTCTTTTAGACAGTGTGACTTACTGAAATGGCCCTGATGCACTCAAGGTAAGAGGTTTTCTTCACACAGGTGACAAGTGGACCATCTGCTGGGAAGACTTTTTTCATATTGTCTTGGAAACTGGAGCACTTAATGGCCTCATGATCTGACATGGCACACCATCTTACAGTTTTCTCAGGGACAGCCAGACACAGCCCTAGGGGAGAGACGCCAGAGGTGTAAGGGAACCACAGCATTCACCGTTCTCTGCTGGCAGGAGTGGTTAAAGACAAGATAAAGGGTGAGCTGAGTGGGATACACACAAATTGAATTGGTTGCCTGGCTCACATAAATTCTCAGGGCCCATTTCTTTGATTCTGCCCTACCCTTTGGATAAGAAAGCCGAAAGCATCCTCCCAAAATTAAACATAGAATTAGCATAAAACACAGCAATTCCACTCCCAGGTAAACATCCAAAATAATCGAAAACAGGGACTCAAACAAATACATGCATATGAATATTCATAGCAGCACTATTCACAATAGCTAAAAGGTGGAAACAAACCAAATGTGCAGCAACGGATGAATGGATCAACAAAATCTGGTATATCACAATATTATTCCACCATAAAAAGAGTGAAGTACTGCTACATGCTACAAAGTCAATGAGTCTTGAAAATACCAAGTTAAGTGAAAGAAGCCAGACACAAAAGGCTACTCATCATATGATTCCATTTATATGAAATACGTGGGCTAGGTAGGTCTATAGAGACAGAAAACAAATTAATTGGTGGTTGCCATGTGCTGGGAGAAGGAAATGGGTACTGACTACTTCACAGGTACAGGTTTTCTTTTGGGGGGATGAAAATATTTTGTAACTAGATAGAGATGATGGTTGCACAGCTTTGTGAATGTACTAAATGCTGTTAAATTGTACATTTTAAAAAGGTTAATTTATGTTATGTGAGTCTCACCTCAAAAAAGCTTCCTAGCCACAGGTAGGAGGCTTTGGGCCCAGTGATTTAGTCTTTATCTAAATGTTGGCTACTCTAACCTTACTTTGTACTAATTGCTGGGGCATTAAAATCAGTCTCTGTTTATTTCACTGGTATTTTGAGCTATGTAATTAGTGTAGAAAGCATTACAAAGGCAAAATTCCATTTATAAATCTGTAGTATTTGGGCAAAACATTATTTTATTTTTTTTTCATTTTTTTTCTCTTTTTATTTTTCCTTTTATTTCATCATATAATGGGGGTACAAATATTGTTAGGGTTACATACATTGCCCCTACCACCCCTCCCCCCCACATGCCAGAGCTTCAAGCAAGTCCAATCCCCAGGTGGCGCGCACGGCACACATTATGTAAAACATTATTTTAAATGAAATCCAAAGGATGAACATTCCAGCAATAACAGCTACCATTCTTTGATGAGCCCCTGTATGCTTGGCAGCGTGCCAAGTGCATTACCTTCCTTTCATTTTCACAATTGTCCTCCCTTTTAAATATTGGTGTTCCTATTTTAGATATGAAATTAAAAATAAACTGTCAGGGACATTAAATAATTGGAGATGAAGCTAATATTTGAACTACTTGGGTCTGTTTGACTTCAAAACCTTTAATTGTCTGTAAGTAGGAAATGTCAAAAGAAATGGGACAGGAGATGCCAAATTACCTTAGACAGAGCCCCATGCCAAAGACAAGGAGGGGCAAATAGAGCCCTCGAATTTATTTGGAAAAGTCGTCAATAGTAGCAGCCCAAGGTAGGAAGAGCAAGTTAGAAAACAGAATAGTATAGACCATATGCCCTTCTGCAGAGCATCAAGATAAGGCCTTTTTTGAAAATCTGTATTTTCAGTTATCACTGTGCTTATGTTAAAAAAAAATAGGGAAAAGATTCAAACATAGATGTCATAAAAGAAGACATATGAATGGCCAAAAAAACATGAAAAGATGCTCAACATCATTAGTCACCAGAGGAATGCAAATTAAAACCATAGCGAGATTCTACTACATACCTGTTAGAATGGCTAACTGCAAAGACTGACACCACCAAGTGTTGGCAGGATATGCAGCAACTGAAATTCTAGTATGTTGCTGGTAGGCATGTAAAATGGTACAACTGTTCAAAAAAGTCTGGCATTTTCTTATCAAGTTGAACATACACTTACCAGTATGACCCAGTAATTCTAGATATTTACCCCAAAGAAATGAAAACAGAGATGTGTTCACTAATGTTCATGGCAGCTTTATTCATGGTAGCCCCAAACTGGAGACAACCTAAATGTCCATAAACAAGCAAATGGGCTAATAAACCACAGTAGGGCCATACAATGGAGTACTACTCGGCAATGAAAAGGAATGAACTATGATATACATGACGTGGATGACTCTCAAAACAATTATGCTGAGTGAAAAAAGGCAAACACAAGGGACTATGTCCTATGTGATTCCATTTATGTGAAATCCTAGAAAAGGCAAAACTTACCTATAGTGGCAGAAAGTGGGAATGGCTGAAAAGAGGTAGGGGGCAGTTCTTTATCTTGATTACAGTGGTAGTTACATGGGTAGTTATATTTGTCAAAATTCATGGAACTATGCATACTTAAAATGGGTTCATTGTACTATACTATATATAAATCATACTTCAATAGAAAGGATTTTAAAAAGAAAGGAAAGGAGTGTGTACGAGCAAGCTAAGGGTAGATGGAGCCAAGTAACCCAGACTAGGTCAGTCATGAATAACACTCCACTCCTGACCATATGACAGATTCAACAAGAGGCCATCAGAGCCCACTGTGAATATTCCAAACTGATCCTGGAAGGGGAAAGCTGCTGGTGCTCACTGGATAGAGAAAGTTCTCTGGCACTAGGAAAGAAGAACAAAAGGCTGAGAAATGAGGTTGAGGCCAAGGCAGAGATCCAGCTTGTTGGGCCCTTCGTTCCTGGCTCTTGCAGGGCTTACCAATAACTGTCTCCTTCCTTTTGGTCTTTTTGCTTTAAGCTATTTTGGTTGTGTTTCTGTCATTTGCCACCAGAAGAGTTCTTACTAGACTAGAACCCTGAGTTCAGCCTGGTCCAGCAGCAAAGAGGGAGGGAAAGTGGGGGAGGGAGGCCCAGAGGGGCAGCCCTTGCCTTTGGTTTGTAAATGCAGAGCCAATTGGGAAAATGGACTTTCGGTCAGCACCTGACATTGCCAGGAGAGGAGACAGAGGAAGAACAAACACCACAAGTCCTGTTGAGGAAGAATTTGGGGAAGAGCCCAGAGGGGCTGCGCTCTGGGTTTCCTTGTGACCACAGCTAGATCACAACTGTGCCCTACCTTTCTGGACTTCCCCAGCCCCAGCAGAACTCCCTGTGGCTGCTGAAGCTGCCTGCTTGTGAAAATGCGCTGCTGAAATACTGCGTGCGATTCTAAGACTGACCCCTCCCACACTCCATCCCCCCATTCACTCACCAGTCAGGACTTGCCAGCTCCTCAAAACTTTCCTACTGCCAATGAATGTTCTTGAACAACAATACATAACATTTCTTCTTCTTCTCTATTTAAAAATAAAACCTCCAACCTTCTCTTTGCTCTTTGGACATACTGGAGACCTCCTAGTCTGTGTGTATGCCTGGAATTATAACTCTCACTTCCCAAATAAAATGTTTTAAGTTTACAGATTCCTCTGTATATTTCATTTGAACCTCAACAAGCCCGAAAGCAGCCACAGACAATATTTAACTGAATGAGCATGACTGTGTCCTATTAAAATTTTATTTATGGGCACAAATTTGAATTTCATATAGTTTTCATGTCACAAAATAGTGTTCTTTTGATTTTCCCCTCAACTATTTAGAGATGTAAAAAGCATTCTTAGCTCTTCTAGCTGTGCAGTATCAGGCAGCAGGCCAGATTTGGCCAGCTGGTCGTCATTTGCAAACCCCTCTGCTCTATGTGTTTTCTGCAGGATCAAAGTGTCAGGTGCACCTGCAAGTAGAAGGCACTTTAGGGCTGCCTCGGGGCCCCTTAGTGGTCCGTATGCCGCGCAGGGTCCCGCTGTGGCTGAGCAGCCGCTGGCGCTGGGTCCCCTCCCCGGAGCACCCTGGAGGGCCGGCCCCCACCCGGCTCCCAGCGCGCACTCACCCAGGGCCCCGGCGCACAGTAGGGCGCAGATGGCGAGCCTCATTTTCCGCGGCGGGCGCGCGTCACCGGCCCTGCTCCCACGCCTCGGCCGGCTTCTCCCGCGCTAGAGCGGGTGGATCCTCGGAAGGGTTCGACCGCCCAGGATGATCGCCCTGGTCACACCCCCGCCCCTCCCCCAGAGCAGCCGGTGCTCTCTGGCGGGCGGGAGGGCAGCAGGCTGCTACCCACTGCGCGCGGACTGCCCAGCGCCGGGGACCTCCGCTCACGGGCCAGGGCGCCGCACCCCGGAGGTACGAGCCTGAGCAACCTCGTAGAGTGCTGGTCTGACCGCCTTAGACCCCAGAGAGAGATCCGCTGGGGTCCCAGAGTGGTTGCTAGCACCCGGGTTCCTGCCCCCTGGACTCTCATCTAACCAAGCAGCTCCTAAACGTCTCAAAAACACAGACTCCTTGGGACTTGGGGGGCCATCCGCAGGGTGAAGACTGTGGACCCTTCCCCCGGGAAAGCACACGCACACCTACACGCAACGTTTTGAACGCAATTTTCAGGAATTCCTAAACTCTTCCTCCTAAAGCGTTTCTGTTGGCCACTGCGGGATCCTCCCGGAAGGTCCCCGAATGACACTGTCCCCTACAGTCCCCTACTCTGGGGGGCGAGGTCAGGGCAAGCGCTGAGCCCACAGATGGCAACTTCTCTTCCTCGCTGCAGCCCGACCTTCCAGGCTCTGACTTCTGCCTGGGGAAAGTCTTCTGAATATAAAGAAAATTTTAAGAACTTTTTATTAAAATATAAAAAATATACATAAAACTTTACATATCCTCAGTGTACAGCTTGATCAATTACCACCAAGTGAACACACCCGCATAACCGGCACTCACATCAAGAAACAGAAGATTCTCAGAGCTCTCCCTCGCTCCTTCCCATTCCCCGACAAAGGTATCCACGATCTTGACTTCTAACACGTAGACTCATTCTGCTGATTTTTGAACTTTATAGAGATGGAATCATACGAGATGCACAATTTTACGTCTGTCTACTTTCACCCAAGATTATATTATTGTGAGATCCATCTATGTTGCTGTGTGTAGTTGCCTTTCATTCAGCGTTCATGTTGCACGTTCCATACTGTGTATTGTAGCACACTGCAGGTTTCCTCCCTATTAATAGTTTTAATAGTTTTAATACTATTAATAGTATTAATAATTTTAATACTATTGATAGTTTTTATTTGAGATTTTATGAATAGTGCTGCTGTGAACATAATTTTAATTTCATTTTCTATTTGTTGCTGGTGTCTGAAAAAACAATTGGTTTTTGTATATTGACCTTGAATCCAATGATCTTGCTAATTAGCTTATTAATTGTAATAGTTTCTTTTGAATTTTCTATGTATATCTTTATGTCTTTTGTGAATAATGTCAGTTTTGCTCTTTCTTTTCAGATCCTTACAATTCTCTTTTTTCTTGATTTACTGCACTGACTAGAACTTCTGGTACATTCTAATACACATCCTTTAGAGCATATAGGTATGCATTTCTGAAGGGTATTTCCCCAGGAGAGTAATGCTGGGTCATAAAGTAGATGTATGTTCAGCTTTAATTTTTAAACTATTAACACAATATTGAGTAGAAGTGGTGATAGAGAGGGAAAGTTTTCAATAATTCACCACTATGCAAAATGTTTTCTGGTGCTTTGTTTTGTTTTAGATATTATTAACGAATGATCTTAAGAAATTTTCCTTCCTTCCTGGATTGCCTAAATTTAAAAATCATGAATGGGTGTTGAATTTTATCAAGATTTCTTTTATGTCTATTAAGATAATCATACAGTCTCCCCTTCCTTTCAATGTTAATGTGGTGAATTATTCTAATTGATTTTTAAATGTTAAACTGCTATTACATTCCTGGAATAAACCCCACTTGGCCATTATGTATAATGCTTTTTATATATTGCTGAACTTGAATTGATAATATTTTGTTTAGGATTTTCTGCATTTATTTTCATGACAGAAATCATTTTGCAGTTTTTTATTTTAATGTTCCTAAAAGTTTGGTTTCAAGGTTATGATGTCTTATAAAATGAAATGGGAAATGTCACCTCTTATTTGCTGAAAGACATTGTATAAAAATAATGTTATTTCTTTCTTAAATGTTTGAAAGACTTCACCAGTGAAGCCACCTCTGTGGCTTAATCTTAATAACAGATTAAGTTTCTTAAGTAGCCAGAGAAATATTCAGATTTTCTGATTCTTCAAGTTTGGTAAGTATTGGTAAGTTCTGTTTTTTTAAAAAAGAAATTCATCCACTTTATTTAAATTTCAAATTTATTGATGTAAAATTGTTCATGATGTTATCTTTGGACTTTTTTTTTTTTTTAAGACAGAATCTCACTTTCCTGGGCATCATCATAGCTCACTGCAACCCCCAATTCCTGGGCTCAATTGATCCTCCTGACTCAGCCTCCAAAGTAGCTGAGACCACAGGCTCATACCACCATGCCTGGCTAATTCTTTTTTTTTTTTTTTTCTTTTTTTGTAGAGATGGTTGCTATGTCGCTCAGGCTGGTCATTTGAAATTTTTAAAGTGTGGAGCATCCTTACAGTAATATCCTTTTTCATTGCTGATATTTGTAATGTATGTTTTCTTCTTTTCCTTGATTAGTATTGCCAGGGTTTTATCTATCTTATTAATGTTCTCAAAGAACAGACTTTTGGCTTTGTCGATTTTCTCTACTGTGCATTCATTTATTATTTCATTGATTTTTGCTCTCTTGACTTCTTTGAGTTTTGTTCTTTCTCTAGCTTTTTAAAAAGGCAGTTAATATCATCGATTTTTTTCAGCCTCTCTTCCACTCTAGTATACGCAATGAAAGTGATACATTTTCCTGTATCTTTCCTTCCCTTCCTTCCTTCCTTCCTTCCTTCCTTCCTTCCTTCCTATTTCCCAAGAGATGAGGTCTACCACAGTTTCCCAGGCTGGAGTGCAGTGGCGTGATCATAGTTCACTGTAGTCACCCACTTGTGGGCTCAAGCGATCCTCCTGCCTCAGCCTCCCGAGTAGCTGGGACTACAGGCATGCGCCACCAAGCCTGGCTAATTTTTAAATTTTTTGTAGAGACAATGTGTTGCCCAAGCTGCATTTTTTTTTCTTGATATGTTATAACTTCATGGTTATTCAGCTTAAAATATACTCTGAATTTCATTATGAATTCTTTTTTTAAAAATTTTACTAGATTTAGGGATAATTTCTTATTCAACTCATGCTTTATTTAGAAATGCATTGCTTGATTATCCAGGTGGGCCAATATTTCAAGGATAATGTCCTTTAAATGTGAAGGAAAGAGGTAGAATATTTAGTGTCATCTGAGCAAGGCAGTGAGAGGAAGGCTGCAGTGGCTGGCTTTGAAGGTTGAAGCCAAAAAAATGGCAGCTCTACAGCTGCAAAAGGCACGAAAACGGATTCTCCTGTGCAGCCTCCAGAGAGGAACACAACACTGCTGACATCTTGATCTTGGCCCAGTGAAACCCATTTCAGACTTCTGACCTTCAAAACTGTAAGACAGTAAGTTTGTGGTAATTTGGCACAACAGTAATAGGAAATTGATAACACCTAGTATATTTATTGGAGCCTTTCTAAGGTGTGGTGTTACCTTTTTATCTCCCATTCCATGGAACTTCAAATTGTGCCAAGTACCTTAAGGAGAAAACTGGCTCTTTGCCAAGCTCAATTCTCCGTACCTCTCTTTTCACTGGGATCTTGCCTCCACTTATGTTTTTCCAGCCTTGAGACTGCCTTGAACTCTGCTGGTTTCTCTGTAATGCAGCAGTGGCCCTCTGCCTAGGCAACGCTGCAAGTGGCTCATTTATAATTGTCCTGGCTCTTCATTCATTTATTCATAACTGTGAAAGGAAATAGAGTCTATGAGGGCAGAGACCACTTTTTTCTCATTCAACATTCTAATCCTAGGTTGGAAAATAGTGCCTACTTTAATATAGGGCTCAAAAAATTATCAAATAGATCATCAATAAGTGCACATAAATGTCTCAAAAGTTGAGCAATCCTCTGCAGGCCTGTGGACAAAAACCAAATAGGGTCCAGAGGTGACCCTTCCTTCCAAGATTAATGATCCACCTAAAGCTAACACAGCCCAAATCCAATAGGGGCCAAATGCTCCCTGACCCCAGAATGGAGCAAACTCTGAAAAATTCCTATGTACAGGGACAAAGTCATATTGCAAAGAAAAGACATCCAAAGTGCTAATGTCATCTTTTTGCTTTGGCACGGGCTCTCACAAATAGCAGAGCAGAAGGTTAGATGATTAGATTGTAGAAAACAATTTAAAGACTTCAAGGTGAGGATGGTCTTTGGAAAACTAGGGATTTGTAAATTTATTGTGAGCCGTGTACCAGGCACTGTGCTAAGTGCTTTCCAAATATTAATTTATAGTAACCCCATAAGGTAGATGCTATTGTCATCCCATTTTTATACAGAAATTGAAGCACAGAGAGGTTGAGTAACTTGCCCAAGGTTAGATAACTAGTACATGTCAGAGCCGGCATTCAAACTAGGCAGTCTGCTTTCCATAGTTCATGCTCTTCCTCATGTGGCCTTTGACATTTCTCTCTGGAGCAATTTCACACTTTCTCTTTTCCAAGGAATCTTGTAGTAATAAGGACAATTTTTGCAAAGGCAACACATTTGTTTAAACTGTTGCCAAGTTCAGAATTGGTTAGGTTGGCACTAGCTGCCTTAAAAGATAAAGCACCAAAATCTCAGTGGATTAACACAGTAGAAGCTGACTTCTTACTAACACAAAGCCCATCTGGCAGCAGTGGTGGTGATTTGTCGGGGTGGGAGTGGGCAGTTCACCTTCATAGCTCCATTCCACCATGCAGACATCCAGGCTTCCAAGGATGCTCCATTTCAACATGTGGCTTCCAAGATGGCCCTGTGTATGACATCCAGATGACAGAATAAGGAAGAGTACAGAAGGTAGTGCAAGAAGTTTTCACAACCAAGCCCAGTAGTGATAAAGATCTCTTCTACCTATACTCTATCAGCCATAACTGGATCCCATGACCCCAGCTAGCTGTAAAGCAGATGGAACCGGAATCCCTCCTGGGCAACTACTTCCCAGCAACAGGACAACACTGTGAAAGGGAAGCACAGTGTTGGGTCTTTTGTCTTAGCTTGAGTTCCCCCAGAAAACAGACGTTTTGACAAGACTTTTCAGATATTTTATTTGATAAGTAAAGAAACACAGGTAAGAAAGTGGGGAAGTGAGACCTGGAGAGAAAGGCATCCAAAGAATGTGTTAACAAGTCAGTTACCACGGTGGAGACCCAGGCTTAATTCCACTGGCAAACTGTGGGAGCCAGAGTAGAATATCCCATCCAAGGGGCATGCAAACAAGGATTTTTGTGCACCAACTCCTGTCAGTCATTGTTCGAGGGTTTTCCCCCCATGGGTCATAAAGCCACTAGCTCTCCCACCTACTGTGCAGGTGGCACGGCAGACTGCTGGTGCCAGAGAATGTCTTCGTGCAAAGAAACACAGATGCTGGCAGTTGGAAGTTTCCCAGTGTACATAAGAGTGCTGAGGGTGAGGAGATATGGGTGGGACACTAAGGGTCTGCTACATGGTCTCTGCCAGAATCCACAAGTAACTTATGGACTGAAAAGACACAGTTCGGTTCCTCCTTGCCCAAGCACACACCTGAAACACAATCATGGGGCGAGGACAGAATAACAATGACAAAATCCTCTTTCAGGGGAGGAGTGGAGACCCATAACTGTCACCGGTCAGTATCAGTTTTGAAGTTGGGCATGCACCCTGAGAGGTCCTTAGTTGGAGGTTCTGATTAGGTTAGATTCTGCTCTCTGAAAGGGGCTCCTTTGCTCATTGCTCTCCAAGGTCCCTGGCACCTTCTTCTGAGAGTGTCTTCTTTTTCTATTACCTTCTCTAACCACATCTGAATGGGGTATTGAGGAGTTTGTACTCCTTGGGGCTGCATCTTCCCACTTGTCATGTGCAAGCTTGAAGATTGTATCAAAGTTTGAAAATTCCAGGTTTCTAGTTTGGTTCAGAAAGCAATTATCTCAAAATTTTTGTAACCTTCAGATCTATTTGCTTCCAGTTTCATGTGGTGGCTGTCAACCTCACATATACAAGACAAGGTCAAGAGCAAGGCCCAGCTGATTCCACCAGTGAACATACATGACGGACTTAGATTCAGAGCATTTATTATTTTCATAGGTAACAAGAAAAGAAGAATAAGCCAAAGGCTCCAGCTCCCTGGCACCTTGTCCCATATACCAAAAAGGATGACACTGAAACAAAAGGGGCTGACAACTGCAGTGTAAGTTGTGGGATACTCCATTGCTCAGGAGCCAAATCTTGGTGGCAGATGAGGCTGTTATATTCTGCAGCTCTATTTTGAGGGGAGTGGGGCAGGAAGCACCATCTGAAACTGGGAGGCGATGAGAAACTGTCTCATGACAGCCTCCCAGGGGGATAGAAAGGTGAGTGGGAGATGGCCTCCTAGCAGCTCTTTAGAGGCCTTCTATAAGGATCACAAGGTATTCTGCCAACGCTCAGATAAGCTGCAATTCAAGCTTTTGCCCATGTGGATATGTGTAAGGTTGCCGGGAATCCATGGCACAGCCATTTCCCTACCGTAGTAGCCCTCCCACCTCCCCTAGACATAATTTTCAAGCCTCATTGCTATCCTTGGCTTCACATCTCTCTCTCTCTCTTTCTCTCTCTCTCTCTCTGTGTGTATTGGTGGTGCTTACCTGGCTTGAGTGAGAGACCATACTTGCTAACTAGGCCTTTCCCACATGGTTGGGTTGTAATGGACATTTGTTGCTCAAAACCTCTCTCAGGTTTCTCTCGTGTTTTTAGCGCCTAGATAAAGTCAGCTTTTTCAATCTTGCAATCCCCTACATTTTCAGATTGCTAAATTCCCTTTTATTTTTGTTTGCAAACAGGCCAATTCTTCTTGGAGCTTGTCTCTTTCTTACAATTGAACACAGCCAGTAGCAGCCAATGTGTGTGCTGACATTCTATTTTACCTCCTCTTTCCCAGAGCCCAGCAGACTCACTAGGCCTATGTTCTGGCTTCTGGGTTACTGAAGACAATAATTTAAGCAAATGTTTCGCCACTCAAAGACTATTTCTACAGCAATAAAGATCATTTAGTCATTTCACTTGTAAATTATACATTCGTTTATTTAGACATATTTATTCATTTACAGCATTGGAAACTTAAACATAAAACTCTATCACCCAAAAAACATTTCTAATTTTTTTTAATTTTGAGAAATATTATCTATGTAGCAAAATATATCAAGAAACAAATACTCATATTCCCATTATACATATTTTAAAGGTAACTATTTTTGTCACATTTGTTTCCTGTGTGTTTTCATTCTACAAACAGATACATATAAAGTTGCCTTTAATCCCACCCCAGGCAGGGTCTGGAGTGTCTGGCTCCAGGTGACAGAAATGCCAGAGAAATAGGAAAGTGACCCGAAGTGCAAGGAGGGTGAGGGAAAGTGAATTCTCAAACCACAGCTCCTGAGGGCACATTGCAACCATTCCTCATTTTCACCAAAATCTTCATGGACCTCAAACCCACATAACTGGCCTTCCATATCTGTAGGTTCCACATCTGAGGAGTCAACCAACAGTGGACTGAAAATATTTGGAAAAAAATTTAAAAATAACAAAAAATAATATGAAATTTAAAAATACGCTACAACTATTTACATAGCATTTACATTGTATTAGGTGTTATAAGTCATCTAGAGATGATTTGAAGTATATGGGAGGATGTTCTTAGGTTATATATAAGGGAGTTGAGCATCCTCAGATTTCGGTATCTGCAAGGAGTCCTGGAATCAATCCCCTCAGATGCCAAGGGGTGACTGTCACCATTTCACCTTTCCCCAAAGGATTGCTGTTCAAGCAAGATTTAATGTGAATCAGAATGCTCTGTAGGACATAGATTGCTAGCCTTGCCCCTAGAATTCCTAGCTCAATAGGTCTGAGGTTGGAGCCTAAAAATTTTCATTCACAATAAATTCCCAGGTGATGCTGATGCTGCAGGTCCAGAGACCACAGATGAGACCCACTGCTCTACCCATTTTCCAGGATTAGGCACTTAAGGGACAGATACAGACCCTCTCTGTTTATCTGGAGACACAAGGTGGCAGAACTTGCGCCTAGTGCTGGTCTCCTACCCTAGAGATGAGGTCAACTCCCCTGCTTTCGAGTCCCAGCTGGCTCAAGCTACAGGTGGATCTTATTTTCCTCCTCATCCTCATCAGCAGCACCTAGGAATCTCCCTCTCTCGTGAGGCCTCTACTCTGCCCCAGAAATGCCAGGAATGGGTTCCTGCCCCAGTGTCAACTTTCACACAGAGATGGGCAGGTGGCATGTGCCAAGGCACAGTGTGGTGTGTAGGAAAGGCTCAGGTTTTCCGTCACCCCACCTCTTCTCAAGCCCAGGTGCAGCCACCTCCTGGCTGTGTGGCCCTGGGCAAGTCACACAGTCCCCAAGCCTCACTTTCCCCATCTCCATAACCTGGGACAATAACGCCCACATACTGTAGAGTTGCTGAGAGAGTAAATAGGAATAGTGCAAACAGGAGTCCTTTGTTAACTGTTAAGTATTCCACAGATATTATTACAGCTTCAGGACAGATTTGCATTTTAACAATTAACTGTTGCTTCTTTTTTTCCCACCTCCAGTAATTTTTGTTTGTTTGTAAAGCTTTCCTCACCCTCCCCCAGCAACAAGCCTTTACCTTTGAGCCCCAGTGTTACTGATTATGACTCACCTTTGTTAAAGAAAAAATTATTTAGTGATACTTATTTTTTTTTTTTTTGAGACGGAGTCTTACTTTGTTGCCCAGGCTAGGGTGAGTGCCGTGGCGTCAGCCTAGCTCACAGCAACCTCAAGCAATCCTTCTGCCTCAGCCTCCCGAGTAGCTGGGACTACAGGCATGCGCCACCATGCCCGGCTAATTTTTTCTGTATATTTTTAGTTGGCCAATTAATTGCTTTCTATTTTTTAGTAGAGATGGGGTCTCGCTCTTGGTCAGGCTGGTTTCGAACTGCTGACCTTGAGCTATCCACCCGCCTCGGCCTCCCAGAGTGCTAGGATTACAGGCGTGAGCCACTGCACCCGGCCAGTGATACTTATTAAAGCACAGTAAGACTGACTTTTTTCAGGACCATCAGGATAGGTATAGTGACCACAGCGATGAGATTTCACATTGGAGGAGAGAAAATGGGCTCAACTCTGAATACAGCATGGGCAAGTGGGAATTTATAGCCAAGGAGTGAAATGAGGGGTAAGGGGAGTTACTGGATGGAAAATTACTAAAAGGAAACATCAGGAGTAAGGGGATTCTGGCTAAACTGACCTAACAGGATTCTGCTGAAGATAGGTCAGGGGTGATCAGACATCACCTGGGGGTGGTGGAGAATGAGGAACTTAATTGGCTATGGAGGGTAGGGGGTTCTAATTGGGTTTTCCAAGGAAATGCACAAATTTAGGAAATCTGACTAAAGTTTGGCCAAGCCAAGAATCTTTGTCATTGCTATGGGTATTTTTAAACACTTAGACTCAAGCTGCTCATTACCATCTTTAGGCTCTAAAAAGAAAAATAAAAGCCATCAAGGTACATGGCATTAAACTCACACATACTTAATTCAAAATCATTTTCTCAGTTAAGCTGGGAGTGGTGGCTCATGCCTGTAATCCCAACACTTTGGGAGGCAGAGATGGGAGGATCGCTTGAGGCCAGGGGTTTGAGGCTACAGTGAGCTATGATTTTGCCACTGGACTCCAGGCAGAACCTTAACTCATTGAAAACCGGTGATAATCTGATTGGTTAGTGCTTCTTCCCACTGTATTCTGATTATCACCGGTTTTCAATGAGTTAAGGTTCTGCAGGCCTATTTTATACCCCCTTTCTCTGCTCTTTGCTGCTTAAACATTAGATTCGATCCCAGAATCTCCCCAATACTCAGGCAGATGCACAGAAAGAAAGTGGAGCTGACCACTGAAGAGGAAAAGGAGAGACCATTGACAAAGATACCTTGGCATTAGCTGTGTAATTCAAGTCATCCTGAAGTCTTTCTTCCCTCCAGATCTTTTGGCTGTGGTAAGTCGTGATTATATTCTTGCTATATTGGAGGGAAAGCAACTCAGACCATAGAGTCAGCAAGACCTGGATGCAGTCTTAATTCTACCACTTACTAGCTGTGTTACCTTGAACACACCATGTAACTTCTCTAAGCCTCAGTTTTTACATTTGTAAAATGGAACTACCACTATTTGCCTCGTGGAGTTGTTTTGGATAATATATGGTTTCTCATGCACTGACTGATGTTAAGGCAGGTATAAAATAAACATCTATTGAGGAAATCCTCTGTTAACCTGGCTTCATTTTTCAATGTATAAGACTTCCGCCAAAGGAGTACTCCTGGCCTGTGGCCACATCCCCTGAACCCTGGGCGCAGGGCCAACCCCCAGCAGAGCCTAGACCCGCCCTTGAAAGCTCTAAAGCCCCCGGGGATCCGGGGCCGACTTCCCGGGACCCGCTCCAGCTGCGGACCGCCCACCACCACTTTTGACGTCTCCGCCCTCCGGCTACAGCTGACAAGTACGTCACTTCCGCAGGAAGGGGCGGGCGCAGGTGCGCGGTTGGCGCGAAAGTCAGTTCCCGGCCTATGCAATTTCCGGATTCTCCAGCGTTTGCTCTGGGCTGGGGGCCCCGCCAAGTGGGGGCGGGGGCTGTGCGCCCGGCTAGCGCCCGACCCCAGCCGCCGTCCTGCGGGCCTCGCGCCCCTCCGCTCGCTGCCGGAAGACCCCCAGGCTCCATCGAGGTGAGTGAGGCGTGGAGCGAGGACCTAGCTTCCTCCCCGCCCCAACTGGGGTCGCGATGCCTAGTGTGGCCTTCGGGGCCCCAGTTTCCTGCCCTGGTAACCGGCCCTCGGACGGGCAGGTGGGCCTTTGACGCCGGAGAGAACGTGGCTTCAGTGATTCGAGAGCCAGGCCTTTTCCTGGAGTTGGGGAGCAGGAGTGTCTGACCTTTTGGCTTTCGTGTTTACATTAAAAATCCATTTATGGAGGGATGAAGGAACCTCGCAGGCCGTGGGTACCAGCAGGGCAGATGCACTCTGTGTTCTTAAGCCAAATGCAATTGAATGTCCATGGCCTAGAGCCCCCATAGCCAGGGCCCTCAACGTTCTCAATTCAGGGACATTCATTTCATTCTCTGATTTGCAAGGATTGGTGTTGTCATCTTTTTCCTTGACTTTACCCACATTCCAGGGTTTCTTAGAAACGTCATGGATGAATTTATGGGCCAGGCCAGAATGCCTATCCTTAGGCATTCCTGTCTGCACAGAAAAATAGGCGGGTTAAACATTTAATTCCACACATAATGTGTTTTTGTTCTTGTTAATGGTTCTTTTATTTTGACAGTTCAGAAATGTCCAGAAATGACAAAGAACCGTTTTTTGTGAAGTTTTTAAAGTCTTCAGGCAATTCTGAATGTTTTTTTAAAGCTCTTGAGGTAAGAATAATTGAAAAGGTCTTGTTTGATGCTGTGAATTCATTTTGTTTTTAAGTGTTTTTGATGTTAGACCTTATGTCTTAGAAATAGATATTTTATTTTCGTAGTTTTACTGTAGTCTACATTAATATAAATATATCATTGTTACATATTTTTGAATTGGTATAAGTATATCATTATTATGTATTTGGGAGGGGCTTGAAATCTATGACATTTCTGTTTAATGTGGCTGATCTGCAGTTCTTGGAAATTAAGTTGCTTTCTTTTGTTTCCTAACCAGAGTGGTCCTTTGTGTGTGGAAATAATTTGAGTCATGCTCCAAATTGGTACTGACTGATTAACACAGTGGTGCTCACCTGGTAGAAATATTCTCCAGGGATGGGAGGTTGAGGGGAGTAAACTCACAACTATAGGATACGGTGTGCATTGTGGGGGGAAGGGCAGACCTCTAACCCCTGCTAGGGGGAGGCAATGATATAAAATGTAACTAAAATGTTTGTACCCTTACAATATCCTGAAAGAAAAAAAAAAAGATTTACAGGTCTAGGGATGAATGTAAATGTAAATGATTAAATGTAGATTCTATAATAGCTTCATATAGAATATCTGTGAGCACAAATCATATTCTCAATAGGTGATTTCCCCACACCAGCTTGAAAGGCTATAGAAAAAATATTGTCATCAGGATACTAATGAGTGATTTACTTGGTTTGTGACTGATTTCAGTAGATGCGTGACATATATGCAATAAAATGATTCAAATATAAAAAATAAAAAGAAAAGAAAAAATTTGAGTCAGTCATGGACTGGTCTCACTTCAATATTTTTTGGTTAACTGTTAAGTATGTTTCATTGTATACAAGATAATATGAGATGATAGTAGGGGTGATGAGAGTCTGGCTACGCAGATCCCATCAGCATGGCCTGGGAGTTTGTCAGAAATGCAGAATCTTGGGCTCCGACCCAGACTTACCAGTTAGAATCTGCATTTCTAACAAGATCCACAGCACACATTAAAGTTTGAGAAGCAGTTGTAGCAGGTTTTTCCTTAAAGTTCATTCTTTCAGCAAATATTTATTGTCTACGATCTGATAGGCACTGCTCTATTACTTGAGATGCATCAGTGATCAAGCAAAAATTAATCAGACATGATTAATGAACAAACTATATAGTATGATACAAGGTGCTAAGTGTTATGGGAAGACAAAAAAGCAAATCAGGTTAAGGGATTCCAGAGGATGTTTGTTGCAGAGGAAAGAGAAGGGAAGGTTACAGTTTTAAAGAGTGTGATGAGGGTAGGCTTTATAGAGAAGATATTTGAGTAAATGTGAAGGAGGTGAGATAGCCATGCAGATATCTAGGGGAGAAGGTTTCAGACAGAACAAACATGTATAGGGCCTGGAAGGGTGCCTGTAGTGTCTATGTAAGGTTAGTGTGTAGTGAGCAAGGGGTGGGGGAAGAGTATGAAGGAATGCTTTAGAGAGTAAGGGTAAAGAGGTCATGTACGACTTTGACTTTTTCTGTCAGTGAAATGGAGAGCCACTGGAGGGTTTTAATCAGAAGAGTATCATGATCTGACTTATCATTTTAAAAGGGTTACTCTAACTATTTAACATAAGGACTTCAAAAATTGGTTCAGAAAATATTTGAGTGCTTACCTGGGTATCAGGATATGGTGGCAAACAAGATATATCATGAAACTTCCAGGGGAGAGATATAAAAGCTATATATATATATATATAAAATATTATTTTTATTCATAAAATAGACTAAAGGGTTAGGGAAGGGTATTTTAGAAAGCATAATCAGGAAAGGCATTTCTAAAGAGGTGACATTTAAGCAGACCTGAGTGAGGGACCAAGTCAGGTGAAGACCTGGGAGAAGAGTATTCCGTGCTACAGAGTCAAGAGCAAAGCTTCTAAATGAGCTTATGCTTAGCTTGTTCCAGGCTTATCAAGAAAGCAGGAGTGGCTAGAGTAGAGGAAGTAAGGGAGATGAGAGGTAAGAGGTAAAAGTGGGGAATGGGCAGGGGCCAGATTGTGTGGTCTTGTAGGCCATGGTCAGTAATGTGGATTTTATTCTGAGTGTGGTGGGAAGCCATCAGAGCATTTTAAGCAGAGAGTGACATGATCTGACTTCTGTTTTTAAAAAGATTACTAGCTGCTCTGTGGAGAACAGTGGGAGGGAGAAAGAGACCACTTGGGAGGCTTCTGCAGAGGTCTAGGTGAGAGATCATGGTGGCTTTGAATAGGAAAAAGGCTGGACTTGAGGTGGAATTTCAAGAGTTGATTGGACCTAAATGCAGGGGACTAATTACAGGTTCATTCTTTATTTTTTCTTTCAGTCAATAAAAGAATTCCAATCAGAAGAATATCTTCAGATTATTACAGAAGAAGAGGCATTAAAGATAAAGGAGAATGATAGATCACTTTATATCTGTGACCCTTTTAGTGGCATTGCCTTTGATCACCTCAAAAAGGTTTGCTAACTTCTTGTGTATTCCTTTTGTAGTCTGTTTTTTGGTTTGTCTTTGCTTCAGTGGACATAAAATCTTTACTGATCATGAAATATTAGACAAATTATGAATACATTGGAATTCTTTTGGTTTGGAGAGACCAGAATAATATTTTTTTAAAGGCTAATTATGTTACAGTAGGCTTTATTATATGTCATTTTTATATTTCAGGGGCTATAGCTTCACTTAGTATAAGTAAACCTATGGTAATGAAGCATTTTAGTGATGGACTTTATTGTACTTAAGCTCAGTTTGACTGTAAGTTATTTCAGGGAGAAATATTAAAGAGTAGGAAAAGACCTCAACATAGTGTTTGGTAGCTTTCTATCTTTCCTATGTGCTCTTGCACACAGAATTTTAATGCCTGTATCCTGTGTAGAGTCTGAAAAATTATATCCTAGAAGGAAGCATTTTTGGGATCAATATTGCTAATCAATGAGCCATCTTATTTCTTTTTGTTGATTCTAGAGTCTACTGACTCATTACTTTTTTGGTGTCTGGACAAGACAGAAGCATTGAAATAAAAGTAAACTGGCTGTAATTCCATCCAGATTACACAGAGGTGATTATTGTTTCAAGGAGAAGAAAACATAGAAGAGTAGGTAGATGCAGTATTTGTATAATTTATGGAAGGTCTGTGTTGACCTTGCCAAGAGCATTGTTTTCTTTGCCTCCTTTTGGAAATACCACTGCTTGTCAGAATCAGTAACATTGAGACTAATTTTCTGTGGCATATGCCTGCTACTTGGGAGGCTGAGGTGGGAGGACTGCTTGAGCTCAGGAGCTCAAGACCAGCCTGAGCAACACAGCAAGAATAAAAAGAAAACAAAACCAAGAAAACTCATTTTCTAATGGCTGACCAAAAAGATAGCGATACTCTTTTACCTGTAGATATTTAAATCAGTTATGCAGTGGTGACTTTGGCAACTGAAGGCTTTTTAGACTGGCTTGAGTATGCCTGTGTTGAGCAGGACCACCACCTTTCTTAAGTCAGTATCAATGAAAATTCAAAGTTATTTTTTGAGTTTAACCTGTAGTATTTTAGGAAAAACTCTTTGTGGGTCTTGAAAGACATTGAGGTGCAAAGTATTTAAAACCCAAATGTTGAAATTGCCTAGGATTATACATTTTCTTGTGACATAATAGATATTTTAGAAGGGGCCACTTATAGGCTCTTATACTTTTAAGTTGCTTCTTCATTGGCTGGGTGCTTCATTTAGAAAGGATATATGGCTATTTCCTGATTGTTATAGCATAAGATTATTGCATTAAGATTGTGTTTGTTTCAGAGATTAAAATTTTAATGGCAGTTTTGACTGAGAGAGACCCTTGGAGTTTATTTATTTTGACAGCTTGCATTGTTTGATTTGCTTTTTGTGTGTGTGTGTTCAGTGTATAGTGTGTAGTGTGTCTGAAAAATTATATAATGGTCTTTATCTCTTTCTTATAATAATATGCTGATTTTTCTTCAATGGTCATGAAATTCTGTAAGGAATTGGTAAATACTACAAAATGTAATTTTGTAAGACTGATCTTTCTTAACTTACCAACCTTTTTTTTTTTTTTTTCATAGCTTGGCTGCAGAATTGTTGGTCCTCAAGTAGTCATATTTTGTATGCAGCACCAACGATGTGTCCCAAGAGCTGAACATCCAGTTTATAATATGGTTATGTCTGATGTAACCATATCTTGTACAAGTGTGGAAAAAGACAAAAGGGTAGATGTTGAGAGGAATATCATGATTGGTCAATTTATGTATCTGTCAATGTTTCTCTCTCTCTCTCTCTCTCTCTCCACCCCCATACTTAATTATTCACTGAGTAGGAGATACCTTGAAAGACCTTGTGTTTAGTATTCATGACTTTTAACAAAGTTCAATACACAACCACATGGTGTGGGTTTTTTTTTTTTAAATAAATTGAGTATAGTGGAATACACTTTGTTGAACACTGGCTGATTGAAGTTTTTTGTCTTAATTTGAAACTAATTTCCCGGCTGGGTGTGGTGTCTTACGCCTGTAATCCTGGCAATCTGGGATGCTGAGGTGGGAAGATCGCTTGAGGTCAGGAGTTCAAGACCAGCCAGAACAAGAGGGAGACCCCGTCTCTACTAAAAATAGAAAAAATTAACTGGGTGTGGTGGCGCGTACCTGTAGTCCCAGTTACTCAGGAGGATCGCTTCAGCCCAGGAGTTTGAGGTTGCTTTGAGTTAGACTGAGGCAACAGCACTCTAGCCTGGGCAACAAAGCAAGACTCTGTCTCAAAAAATAAAAAAATTAAAAAAACAAAACAAAACTGTTTTCCCTACCCTTTCAGTGAGCTTCATTTTAAGTCACTGATGTATATTTTTTACCATAGATGGATAATCTTTAAAGAAAGGATTCTAAGAGTTATATAAAAGAATTTTATATACTATATACATAGAATTTATATTTTAAAATGTATAGCATATAAAAATATAATCTTTATTATAGAAGCAACATAGTTGAGTAAGTTCATGAAGTTGAAAGGGATAAATATAGGAAATTAATTATTTTTTAAATTATTTATATTCATCTTACTCCCAGAAAATAATTTGGTTTATTATTTAACTTTATAATGGTAAGAAACATTTGTGTATTCAAGCTATCAACAACAAAATATATTTATGGGATATTGTTTAAAAATGGCAGAGACATTGTTTGATTTAATAATTATGTATTTTCTTTTGGGATTGCAGGATGAAGTTCATAAATATGTGCGAATGATGGGTGGTCGAGTATACAGAGATCTTAATATATCAGTAACTCACCTCATTGCAGGAGAAGTTGGTAGCAAAAAGTATTTAGTGGCTGCAAACCTAAAGAAACCTATTTTGCTTCCCTCTTGGATAAAAACACTTTGGGAGAAGTCACAAGAGAAGTAAGATATTTATTTTCTAGATTTGAAGAAATGATGCATTCAGTCATTTTGGCATACTCTGGGTTTCCATAGGGGAAGCTTTATGGTATCCTCTTTGGATTTGTTATTCAAGGACAGAAATGGGGTCATTACTCTTCTCCATTGAAAACAGAAGAGCAGAATCTGCAAGCTTTTATTATCAAGATATAAGTTGACAGAATGGGCTATTGGTGTTAGCATTAGCTACAGGGTAAGAAATGCTTTGAAAATAAATGCAGGAAGTGTTCCTAAAATAATTAAGAAAATCAGTTTGGTGACTCTAGCTCTTAGGTTCCATTATTCTCCAACACTATACCTATATATTATTATATATATTATATTACTATAATAATAATATATAATGTATATCATAATATATGTTCATATATTATATATTAAGATAGAGAATAAATTAGCCATTTTGACAGTTGTTTTCTCTCCCCAAAAGGGGTATCTGTAAGGGTATTCATACATAAACATATGTAAGCCATCAACTGAGATGTGATCAGTAAATAAATGTTAATTGAGCCCATTTTATGCATCTGGCCTGGGCTAGGCATTAGACATAGTTAGTAAGCAAAACAGGGATAGCATCCCTTCACTTATGGAGCTAGAACCTATTTTAAGGGGCACACTTAAGTTTTCCCTGAAATTAAATTAACAACCATAAGTCCAAGTACCGCAAAATTCAACATTTTTCTGGGCTTGTTTTCAACATCATCTTAAATATGTGTCCATATTGGCAACCCTCATTCCCAACCTGACTACATTGTCAGCACATCTGCCTGGTATAGCAACAGAATGATAATGATATTTTTGTTGGTATTCTGCCAAAAATCATTGCTTTTACTTATATAGTATAATGGAAGGATTAAAAAGTCCATTTTTCTAGTAGGCAACCAAAGATCCTTTGGGTTTTTAAGTAGAAATTCAGACTTATAATTTTGGAAAATAAACCACTTTGACCAGCAAGGGCTTAGAGTTAATGAAATATATATTTTTCTCTTGATTTTATTTGAGAGATTCTATTTGAAACATTAGTTTTTATTAGAGATGTGGTATTGAGCTAGATGAGCAATTAGTAAAAATTATGAGTGTGTTTGTTCTCCTTTTCTTAAAAATGATTATAAATCTTAAAAAATGATGACAACAGTAGTGATATTTATGTTGTTTGTCATTATCTGGTAAATTTAAAACTATCTGGGAAATTTAATATGTTCTTTTTTTTAACCACTTATTTCCCCCAGAAAAATAACTAGATATACTGACATAAACATGGAAGACTTCAAGTGCCCTATATTTCTTGGTTGCATAATCTGTGTGACTGGCTTGTGTGGTGCAGAGAGGAAGGCAGTTCAGCAACTGACAGTTAAGCATGGAGGTCAATACATGGGACAATTGAAAATGAATGAATGCACACACCTCATTGTGCAAGAACCCAAAGGTAAAACTATGCTTTGCAAATGGACAAATGCAAAATTTTCTCTAGCATTTAACATTTTGAAATCTTTTTAAAAAAATTTTTAATTTTTAATTATTATGGGAATGTAATAGTTGTATATCTTTATGGGGTACATGTGATGATTTGATACAGGCATACAATGTGAATTAATCAAATCAGAGTAATTGATGTATCCATCATTTCAGATATTTAACATTTCTTTGTGTTAGGAACATTCCAGTTTCACTGTTTTAGTTTTTTTTAAAGTATACCCCAACTTGTTGATTATAGTCAGTTTGTTGTGCTATCAAATATTGTTCATTCTAACTATGTAACTATATTTTTGTACCCATTAATCATCCCCACGTTATCCTTCCCTCCCCACTACCCTTCCTATCCTCTGGTAACCATCATTCTACTCTCTATTTCTGATCTCCATGAGATCAATTGTTTTTAATATTTAGCTCCCAAATATGAATGAGAACATGCGAGATTTGTCTTTCTGTGGCTTCGCTTGACATAATGTTTCCAGTTACATCCATGTTGTTTCATATGGCGGGATTTTAACATTTTAAAATCTTTATAGAACATCTTCTTCTGACATGTCCTTAATCTAGTTTGATATTGTTTTCCCTAAGATCTTGAGAAAGATAGTTTGGGTCATGTTCTATAGAAAAATTATTTGAACATCCTAGTGATTATCCAAATCATTGAATAAATATAAAAAAACAAAAACTTCTAGTGATGTTTTATCTAAGCTTACTATTAGATCTTTTGATTTAAAAAAATTCCTCACACAGTTACCAAATACTTAAAAGAAGTTTGGCTTTGGGAGGCCGAGGTGGGAGGATTGCTTGAGGCCAGGAGTTTGAGACCAGCCTGAGCAAGAGCGAGACCTTGTCTCTACAAAAAATAGAAAAATTATCCAGGTGTGATGGTGTTCGCCTGTAGTCCCAGCTATCTGGGGAGGTGGAGGCAGAAGAATCACCTGAGCCCAGGAGTTTGAGGTTGCAGTGAGCTATGCTAACACTACTACACTCCAGCCCTCTAGCCTGGTCGACAGAGCAAGACCATGTCTCAAAAAAAAAAAAAAAAAAAGATAGGAAGAAGCTTGGGGTGAATAACAAAAAATCCAATAGATATAGTTAAATGACATCTCTAATGACTACTTAAAAGGCTTGTGTTACTTTTTAATTGAATGAACTACAAGTTTTAACTTGAAGATACACCTTGCATAACATGTGGCAGTACAAAAGGAAAAAGACATTACCAATGAGAAGACTTCTTTGAAATTACTATTAATTTCAGTGTTCTATAAACTTTATTTTAGAGAATTTTTTTTATCAGTACTCTTAAAGTATATACAAATTGATGAGTTTTGTTAATGTTTTTATTATTAATGTCTCTCTTTAGATCTGTGTACCGTGTTTTACTAAACTCCCTTGATAAGAAATAAGATTTGAGAAAAAAAATAAGGTTAATGGTAATTGTCTTTAAGTCAGAACTTCAGATATAGCCAATTATGATAGGATGATTGTGAGTAGAGTTGATATTGCTGTTGCTTTTCTGAAGCTGAAGACAGTTTATCGTTGACTCTCAACAATGTCAAACAAAACCTTTCATGTTATATATTGACCTCAATTTCTCTGTGATACTGTTTCAAAATGTTAAAGGTTTTTAAAGTTATAAAAAGATATATGTTTTTAACATAATTTATCTATTTGCCTGTCTATCCTGGACTTGAAGTAGAATCCTATTGACATTGGAATAGTCTATTTAAAGTTGGGATTTATTATTGATATATTGGGTACACTTAAAATTTTCACGGTGGTCTTATACATTCTTGTTAAAACCATATGATCATTCTGTGAGTTACCTCCATTTTACAGATTAAGAAACTTGTTTAAAGAAATTAAGTGATGGAGCCTATATGCAAACTAAGTCCAGTATTATTTCATTTACCCCACAGTTGCTCCTGTCTTCATGCAATTTGTACAAAAGACAAACCACCTCACACAGCATGTGTATTTACACAACAAATAGAAAATATAATTAGGTTGTAATCTAGGATGTTACTTTTTAATATCCTATGTAATATACTGTTTAAAAGTAACTTTTAGGCCGGGCGTGGTGGCTCACGCCTGTAATCCTAGCACTCTGGGAGGCCGACGCGGGAGGATCGCTCAAGGGCAGGAGTTCGAAACCAGCCTGAGCGAGACCCTGTTTCTACTAAAAATAGAAAGAAATTAATTGACCAACTAAAAATATATATACAGAAAAACTTAGCCGGGCATGGTGGCACATGCCTGTCTGTAGTCCCAGCTACTCGGGAGGCTGAGGCAGTAGGATCGCTTGAGCCCAGGAGATTGAGGTTACTGTGAGCTAGGCTGACGCCACGGCATTCACTCTAGCCTGGGCAACAAAGTGAGACTCTGTCTCAAAAAAAAAAAATAAAATAAAAGTAACTTTTACTTTTGTTTCTAGTAACTTTAGTTTTCTTTTAGGTAGGTTTTTTAAATGACCTATTATAATTTGAATATTTCTGCAAAGTTAGATTTTTAATGGTTTACATTTCTCTATCTCTTTTGCTCTCTCTGTTTCTTTCTTAATGAACACAATAGGTCAGAAATATGAATGTGCCAAGAGATGGAATGTACACTGTGTGACCACACAATGGTTTTTTGACAGTGTTGACAAAGGTTTTTGTCAGGATGAATCCATATACAAGACAGAACCAAGACCAGCAGCCAAGACTATGCCTGATACTTCAACTCCTACTGGCCAGATCAACACAATTGATAGTGAGTCTCGTTGAGATTAAAATAATTATTTTTCTATGTTAAGAATTTTTTTTTCCCAAAATATTAAGAGGGTACAAAAGTTTTTGTTAATTGGATGCACTCTGTAATGCTGATGTCAGGGCTTTCATTGTGCCCACCATCAGGACAGTGTTGATAGGTAAGTTTTTATCCCCCGCCCCCCTTCCACCCTCCCCCTTCTTAATTTCCGATGTTCTTTATGTCTTTTTGTGCACATGTGCACCCCATCTGTCAGCTCCTACTTGTTAAACGTGGTTTTTGTTTTTCCCTTCCTGAGATACTTCACTTTGAATAATGATCTCTGGTTCCATCCGAGTTGCTGTGAATGACATTATTTCATTCCTTTTTATGAACGAGTAGTACTCCATGGTGTATGTGTGTATGTATACATACACCACATTTGCTCTGTCCACTCATCTATTGATGGGCACTTAGGTTGATTTCCTATGTTTGCAATTGTGAATTGTGCTTCAATAAACATTTGAGTGCAAGTATCTTTTTGATAAAATGATTTCTTTTTCTTTGGGTAGATACTCAGTAGTGGGATTGCTGGATCAAATGGTAGGTCTACTTTTATCTCTTTGAGGAATCTCCATACTGTTTTCCATAGAGGTTGTACTGATTTGCAGTCCCACCAACAGTGTATGGTATACCTTTTTTTCTGCATCCACCCTGGCATGTGTTGTTTTTTGACTTTTTAATAATGGCCATTTTGACAGGGGTAATATGGTATCTCATTGTGGTTTTAATTTGCATTTCCCTGATGATTAGTGATGTTGCACATTTTTTCATGTTGGCATTTGTCTTCTTTTGAAAAAATTCTGTTCATGTCTTTTGCCTACTTTTTGATGGGATTGTTTGTTTTTTTTGATGTTTTGTTTGAGTTCTTTGTAGATTCTGGAAATTAGTTCTTTGTTGGATGTACAGTTTGCAAATATTTTCTCCCAATTTGTAGGTTGCCTGTTTACTCTGCTAATTATTTCCTTTGCTGTGCAGAAGCATTTTAATTTAATTAAGTCCCATTTATTTATTTTGTTGTTGCTGTATTTGCCTTTGGGGTCTTAGTCATAAGTTCTTTGCCTAGGCCTATGTCTAGAAGAGTTTTCTTACATTTTCTTCTAGGATTTTTGTGGTTTCATGCCTTACATTTAAGTCTTTTATCCATCTTGAGTTAATTTTTGTGTATGATGAGAGATATGGGTCCTGTTTCATTCTTTTCATGTGGCTATCCAATTTTCCCAGCACCATTTATTGAGATTCCTTTCCCCAGTATATGTTGTAGTCTGCTTGTCAAAGATCAGTTGGTTGTAGCTATATGGTTTTATTTCTGGGTTCTCTATTCTGTTCCATTGGTCTATGTCTGTACTTTTATATTCATACCAGTACCATGCTATTTTGGTTACTATAGCCTCGTAGTATAATTTGAAGTCAGGTAATGTGATGCCTCCAGACTTGTTCTTTTTGCTTAAGATTGCTTCGGCTATTCAGGTTCTTTTTTTGGTTTCAAATGAAGCTTAGGATTATTTTTTCTAGATCTGTGAAGTAAGACATTATTGGTATCTTGATGGGAATTGCATTGAATCTGTAAATCACTTTGGGCAGAATGGACATTTTAACAATGCTGATTCTGCCAATTCATGAGCATGGGATATTTCTCAATTTATGTTATCTATGATTTCTTTCATTAGTGTTTTGTAGTTATCCTTGTAGAGATCTTTCACTTCCCTGGTTAAATATATTCTTAAGTATTTCATTTTCTTTGTAGCTATTGCAAATGGTATTGAGTCCTTATTTGACTCTCAGCTTGACTGTTATTGGTGGATATAGAAATGCTACTGATATGTGTATGTTGATTTTGTAACCTGAGACTTTGCTGAATTTGTTTATCAATTCTAGGAGTCTTTTGGTGGAGTCTTTAGGGTTTTCTAGATACAGGATCATATTTTTGGCCAACAGGGATAGGTCAACCTCCTCTTTCCCTATTTGGATGCCCTTTATTTCTTTCTCTTGCCTGATTGCTCTGGCTAGGACTTTATTATGTTGAATAAAAGTGGCGACAGTGGGGGCACCCTTGTCTCATGCCAGTTCTTAGGGGGAACGCTTTCAACTTTTCCCCATTCGGTATGATGTTGGCTGTGGGTTTATCTATATGGCTTCTATAATTTTGAGATATGTTTATTCCACTCTTAGTTTGTTGAAGGTTTTCATCATGAAACGATGCTGGATTTCAACAAATGCTTTTTCTCCATCTATCGAAATGATCATATGGTCTTTGCTTTTGCTTTTGTTTATGTGGTGAATCACATTTATTGATTTGCATATGTCGAACCATCCTTGCATCCCTGGGATGAAACCTACTTGATCATGGTGAATTATTTTTTTGATATGCAGCTGAATTCAGTTTGCTATTATCTTTTGGAGGATTTTTGCATCAGTGTTCAAAAGGGATATTGGTCTGTAGTTTTCTTTTTTTGTTGTGTCCTTTCCTGGCTTTGGTATCAAAGTGATACTGGCTTCATAGAATGAGCTAGAGAGGATTCTCTCCTTCTCAGTATTATGGAATAATTTCTATAGGATAGGTGCCAGTTTTTTGTAGGTCTGATATATTTGGCTGTGAATCCATCTGGTCTGGGGCTTTTATTTGTTGGGAGATTTTTTATTACTGCTTCAACCTGACTCCTACTTATTGGTCTGTCCAGGATTTCTGTTTCATCCTGGTTTACGCTTGGGAGGTTGTGTGTTTTTAGGAATTTATCCATTTCCTCTAGTTTGTGTGAATTTATGTATTTTCTAGTTTGTGTGCATAGAGCTTTTTATATAGTACTCATGGATGAAATTTGTATTTTTGTGGTATCAGTTGTAATGTCTCCTTTTTCATTTCTGATTGAGGTTATTTGAATCCTTTCACTTCTATTTCTGGTTAATGTGGCTAGTGGTCTACTGATTTTGTTTATCTTTTCAAAGAACCAGCTATTTGTTTCATTGATCCTTTGTACTGTTTCTTTGGTTTCCATTTCATTTAGTTCTGTTATGAGCTTTGTTATTTCTTTTCTTCTTCTGGCCTTAGGTTTGGTTTGTTATTCTTTTTGTAGTTCCTTGAGATGTGACATAAGGTCGATACATTGTGATCTTTCTGTCTTTTTGATGTAAGCATTTTAGGCTATGAATTTTCTCCTTTGTGCTACCTTTTCTGTAGCCCATAGATTTTTGAAAACTTGAGTCCCCTTTGTCAATTTGAAGAATCTTTTGATACTTCTTAATTTCATCTTCAATTTAATCTTTCTTCATTAATTTCCATCTTAATTTCATCCTTGACCCAAGGATCATTCAGTAGCAAGTTGTTTAATTTCCATGACTTTGTGTGGATTTGAGAGTTTCTCTTGGAATTGATTTCTAGTTTTATTCCACTGTGGTCTGAGAAGATAACATGGTATGATTTCAGTTTTTCTGAATTTGCTGAGACTTGCTTTGTGGCTTAGAATAGGATCAATCTTGGCAAATGTCCCACGTGCTGATGAGAAGAATGTATATTCTATAATTTTTGGTTAGAGTGTTCTATAAATTTCTGTTAGGTCCAGTTGTTCCAGAGTTCTATTTAAGACCAGTATTTCTTTGTTTATGTTCTGCTTCAAGGATCAGTTTTGTCAGTGGGGTGTTGAAGTCCTCAGCAATTATGATGCTACAGTTTATTTCTTTGCTTTGCTTTAGGGGAATTTGCTTTATGAATCTGGTAGCTCCTTTGTTAGGGTCTGTGTTAGGATTGTCATGTCTTCTTGTTGAATTGCTCCCTATATCATATAATGACCATCTTTGTCTCTTTTTATCATTGTTGATTTAAAGTCAGTTTTATCTGATAAGAGAATGGCTACACCAACTTTCTCTTGGTTTCCATTTGCTTGGAATATTTTTTTTTCCATCCTTTTACCTTGAGTCTCTGTGTGTATATTCTTGCAAGTAAGATGGTTTTCTTGGAGACAACATATACTTCTGCAGTGATTTTTCATCCTTTCAGCTGTTATTTAATTGGAGCATTATGTTCATTCATGTTTTGTTAGTATTGACAATGTGGGTACTTATAAGAGCTGTGAGCTTTAATTTTCAGGTGTTTTTACAAGTCTTTATTTCTCCATCATTTATGAAACTTGGTTTTACAGGATACAGAATCCTTGCCTGGCAGTTGTTCTGTTTAAGATGACTAAAAATGGAGCCCTAGTCCCTTCTGGCTTGTAAGATCTCTGCTGAGAAGTCTTCTGTTAACCTGATGGTCTTTCCTTTGTAGGTTAGTTATTGCTTTCGTCTTGCAGCTTGTAGGATTTTCTCCTTCATTTTGTCTTTGGCCAGATCGATGACTATGTGTCTTGGAGATGTCTTATTTGCTATGAATCTTCCTGGTGTTCAACAACTATCTTGCATCTGGATTTCTGAATTGCTGGTGATACTGGGAAAGTTTTCCTCAATTTTCTTGAACAAATTTTTCCATGATTTTTGCTTTTTCTTCTTTTCTCTCAGGGATACCTATATTCGTAGTAATATGTTGATTTGCTTTACATAGTCCTATATTTCTCTGAGTAATTGTTCATTATTCTTTATTCTTTTATCTGCATCTTTGATTGATTGGGTTGGCTCGAAAGCCTTATTATCTTCAAGCTGTGGAAATTCTTTCTTCTGCTGGGTCTAGTCTATTGTTGAAGCTTTCTGCTGTATTTTTAAGTTCCCTAAGTGACTCTTTCATTTCTTTAAGTTCTGTTGTAGCCTTTCTTATGTTGTCTATCTCTTAAGTGACTTTTTCGTTTTTTTCATTCGTGTCCTGAAATATTTTTTTAGCTTCTTTGTGTTGGCTTCCTACTTTCTCAATTCCACTGGTCTTCTTTGCCATCTATATTCTGAATTCCCTTTTTAACATTTTGACAATTTCCTTTTGGTTGGGATCTGTTGCTGTAGGTCTGTCTATTGTGATCCTTTCGGTGTGCTGAATTAGCTTCTTTTTCACGTTGCCAGAGTTCTTTTGCTGGGTTCTTCTCAGTTTAGGGCAGATAGGTTTGCAGTGCTCCTGTTCTTTGCTGGGAGCTCTCCTACTTAGGGAGAGGAAAGAGAGGTACCTAGTGGCGCTTTTGTCTCTTTTCTTGGAAGACTGATCTGATAGGAGAGGGGTGGATGCACTGCAATCTTGTAATGTAGCTGTCATACATTGTCCTGTTCCACTGTGGTTGTCACAGTCGACACCGGTGCTGGATGATCTTTGTGTGGAGTGGTTGGTCCCTAGGCCGCTGTTGGCAGCTGGGGCAGGGGGCTGGGTGAGTCCCTATCCATGGGTCCCCCCACAGCGGTGGCGGTGGCTGCTTGGCAAGGCTATTTGGGCAATAGCCACAAGTGTCAGAGCTGTGGGTGTTCACTGCATGCAGGTCTAGATGTAATGGCAGTATGTGGCGGGGGAAGTGGTTAGTGTCTGGCGGTCCGTGTTGGAGAGCTGGACCGCAGGCATGGCATCAGCAGTGCTGCCCGTGTGGGCCGCTAGCTGGCACGTGGAGCTGGGAGACATGGCCCGCCACTGGCCTGCAGGTCCGTCTTCAGGGGCGTGGGCCTCCACATGGCATGTGAGTTTACAGGGGCGTGGACCTCAGTGCGGTAGTGCTTGGGGTCAGTGGGCGGGGCCACATGGGCCTGGCTGCTGGGTGGCTGGGGCTCTGTCCTCACACAGGTCCCACTTGGGCTGCTACTGTGGGACCTCTCCAGTGGCGTGGTGCCTACTCCATTCAAACTCCCTGATGGAGGAGAGGCCTTGGTTCCATTCACGGGCTTGGGAGAGCACCTGCTCTCCCTGCCCAGCAAGGGGCTATGTGGGGGCAGTTGCAGGGAAGCCGATCCCAGTGTAGACTGAGAGCTCTGGACCTGAGAGCTCATTGTGGCATCAGGATGGCAACCCAGGAACAGAGGCCAGCGAGTCCCTGCTGAGCCTGCTCTCCCACAGAACTCTACTATATAGCCTCCAGGTAGTTCCTTGATCAGCAGGGAGGCCTGTGGTGGTGGAGGGGCACAGTTTGAGTCACAGTGTCCACGTGGAGAGCTTCTGGCCCTGGGTTTCTCTCCTTTATCCCTTTCCCACACTTAGGGGTCTCCCCCAGGTAACTTCTAATCTTGGTGAGTGGATCTGCCTGTCCTGTGTCCTTCACCCTGAGTGTCTCCTGTCTGCTCTCTGATGATTGATTCACCTTGCTCTCTCCAAGAGGATCCATCCATGGATGGGCATCTACTTGCAACTTTGGTCCTCTCCTTGACAAGCTGCGAGTGTGGGCTGCTTCTAGTCTGCCATCTTGGCCCCTCCCCCTCTATGTAAGAATTGATGTATTAAAAGGATCACTAAGATAGGGAATTTCTTTTTTTACTTTTTCCTTTTTTTTTTTTACTATGCTTCTAGGCATAATTATGTAAGATAGCCAAATTATAAAAAATCCAGAACTGCTCCTGATGCTCTTTTTATAATGAATCATTGCTTTGATATAAGGCAAAAGATGACTAAAGAAATTAAGAACATTAGTGGATAGAGACTTAAGATAAAAGAACTAATCTTTTAAACTTTACTAATGTACAGATATTAATAATACATTTTCTTTATTTACTATTTCACTGCAGTTGCTATAGATATCTGTATTAGTATAAAAATTAGTTTTTATTTTATAGGTGCCGTGTTGATGTAATGTTGTTAAAATTTTTTTTTTCAAATGTATCTTTGACCTTAAAGCCAGCAACTTCAGATTTTTATGGGCAACTCGCCACTATTAAGAAAATGTATGAAATATATTTTCATTTCAGTAATATATGAGCCTTAATTAATATCATTTTCTTTTTTCATACTTTGCCATCAAGATTTCAATAATCACCTCAGAATCTTATTTTGGAAGTTGTTCATAACCCTTTATTTGTAAGAAAAGTTAATTAGTAGAAAATAAGTAATCACAATTATTTTATTTCCATACATTTATACACCTTTTTTTTTAACGTAGGTCGTACTCTTTCAGATGTCAGCCATATTTCCAACATAAATGCGAGTTGCGTAAATGAATCAATATGTAATTCCATTAATAGCAAATTGGAGCCTACACTTGAAAATCTAGAAAATCTGGATGTCAGTTCATTTCAAGCACCTGAAGATTTATTAGATGGTTGTCGGGTATGTCTTTATTATGTAATAAATGCAGTAAGTGATAATATACGTTAGCACTCCCCAGCCTGACTTTGACCCTTCAGAGTTGGGCTTGCTCCTTATCTATATAAACCCTCCACTTTAGCTAAACAGATGCACTCACTCACTAGACCATGTCTATCCTTTGGCTGTGAACATCCCTTTGCTTGGCGTGTACCTTCATCTTTTGTCCTTCAAACTTCATCTTCTCTGAACCTTCCCAACAACATTAATTCCAGCTACTATATTTTGAGAGTCTTAGTTTCTGAACCACTTACTAGATTTTTATTTATGATTATCATTTGTTATGTGTTTATAACGTATTTGACACTGTGCTAATTATTTTTATATGTTATCTTATATATAATCTCATTAAATTCCCACAAATAATTTTAAAATGGATATTATCTTGAGGCTAAGACTTAGAGGATTAAAATTCTTTTTCAGCGTCACACAGACAGACATTAAGTGGCTAGACATTCACTGCAAAGTCTGTATTCCTAACTGTTAGGGCCACTGCTTTGTTTGGTATCTCTTGGGTTACTTAATTTTTTAGCATATTAATAACTGTCGTGTATGTTTTTTGACAGAAACATCATATACTGTACTTTTTTAGATCTCGTAGATCTGAATATGTAATATACTCCTATTTGTAGAATGACGAGGCTATGCAGTAATTCTCACAGAGTAGCAAAGATTTAATACTATTTTATTGTTAATTTAATAGTATTTTATTGTTAAGAAGGAAAATTGGGCAAATTACCTTAACATTCTATGTATCTCCCATCCAAGTACTAACTAGGCCCCACCCTGCTTAGCTTCTGAAATCAGACGAGATTGGGTGCATTCAGGGTGGTATAACTGTAGACGACATTCTATACTTATAAAACTTAACCAACTTATTGGTAGAACAGAAAGTATTTTGCATTATCTTTATCCTAGACTATACTAATTCTAGATATGACTTAATTATTTTTTACTTATAGGACGTATATGATTCCTCTTTTTTGTTAAAATATATTCTAGTAATGGAGGTGATTTAGGTTGGGCTATAAATGCAGTTTGGAATAGATTCGTCATTCTTAAATTTTTTTAAAGACAACTTATATAAAATAGAGATGGAAAAACTTTTTATATTGACTAAATTGGTTTAAATAATACATTCTGATAGTTAAAAATAAATTTGAAATAAATTATTGCATACATGTTATCCTCAAAGCATCATGCTTAGTTCTTTGACTCATATTTTTTGCTTAAATTAATGCTGTGAAAAAGATACCTCAATTTATAGGTAAGAAAAATGGTTTAAAGAGCTGAAGCAACTTGCCTATGGTCATGTAGTTAATCATTGGCAGCTGAAAACCAGGATTTAAACCCAGGTTTTTAAAATTCAGACAGTTAACTATAGTTTATTTCTATAGTTACTTTAAGATGTACAAGTAGTAAGGCCATCAAAATTTAAGAAGTTATCTGCATTTTATTTTTATTTTATTATTATTTTTTCCCCCCATCAATAGAGAGACCCAGAGTTACCTGCATTTCAGAAATTGCTATGTACTAATATTCAGAAGATGTTGGATTCTGGCTTCTATTTCATTTATAGCTTCAAAATACTTATAGTGTCCATTGTGGAAGATAATGCTATGTATGGGATTGTAAAGAAGTGATTTATAAAAATAGAAGTTTCAGAATTGTTGAAAATTCAGGAGTTTCAGAATATATTTTTTTGTATATCTTAAAATGTATACAAGTTGTCTTATTTACACAATGGACTTAGATATATGTTTTTAATAAATTTGTTTCTATCAAGAGAAAGTATCTTAAATACATTAATCTAAAGTAATTATTTTCTTTCTTTGCAGATCTATCTTTGTGGTTTTAGTAGCAGAAAGCTTGACAAACTGAGAAGGCTTATTAACAGTGGAGGTGGAATTCGTTTTAATCAGCTTAATGAAGATGTAACTCATGTTATTGTGGGAGATTATGATGATGAACTGAAGCAGTTTTGGAATAAATCAGCCCACAGGTTTTGTCAGTTTTTAGTTCAAAGCAATTTCTACTGATTTTTCTTAAAATTCCATATCTATGCAAGTATGGGAACCACATGGCAAGTGGGATGATGGTCTTTATGGCTTAATAACTAATATATATGTGTTATTTTTGTAGGCCTCATGTAGTGGGACCAAAGTGGTTGCTAGAGTGTTTCACTAAAGGTTATATGCTTCCTGAAGAACCATATATCCATGCCAATTACCAGCCAGTGGAAATTCCAGTTTCAGATCAACCTGAAAGTAAAGCAGTGGTTTTAAAAAAGAAGAATAGCAGCTTCTCTAATGAAAAGCATGAGCAAGCTGATGAAGAACTGCTCTCTCAATATGTCAATAATAGCTCCACAGTAGGTAAGAAGTAATTGATCAGTATTTGCAATTAGTAAGAAATATTTTAGTAGCCTAATACATACATGTATGATTTCTGCCAGATTTTCTAGATTTTAAGTTAAACTAACCTTTATCTTTCCTTAAAATTTTGTTCATAACCTTTTTCTGGGCAGGCAAGGCCCATAGGGCCCTGAACCCTTTGAACCCCCTCTCCTCTCTTCAGCTCACCAGCTCCATTTTGATCTGTTACTTACACAGGCATTACTTGTTTTGTGTGTAAGTTTGCAATAGCATGAGCTTTTTATTTAAACCTTTGACAGATACCTCTTACTGGATTATTGTGGTCTTTAATACATACAGCATCGCACTGGGGACTATCACCTCAGTATGTAGTGTTACCAGTATAAGTAAGGTAAATTGCCAGTGAAGAGTTATAAACACTATTTCTTATTTTAAAAAATATATTATGAAATATTTAATATATCCAAAAATATATAAAGAATAATGTGATGTATAACAATGCACTACTATCTAGCTATAAAAAATAGAACATTACCACTGTGCCAAAAGCCTTCTGTGAATGCCTCTCCATTTTCTTTATAGTTTACATCATATGTATATATCTATAAACAATATATGTATTATTTCATTTTGTATATATTTTAAGTTACATGAATGATATATGGTATGTATTTTTTGCTACCCTTTGCTCCCATCATGAAAGATATTCTTCTAATCTAAGCAACTAGGTATGACTCTACCGCATGGCTATGTGAATATGCCACAGTTTATCCTTTTTCTCATGAATGACATTTTTCTTAGGTCCCTTTTTTGCCATTACAAACAGTACTGCAGAGATTATTCTTACGGTTGTCTCCTTGTGCACATGAGCAAGAAGTGTATAAACCCAAGAATGGCATTGTTGATTCATGGGATACGTACATTTTCAACTTTCTTACATAATGCAAATTGCTTTCTGAAGTGTTTGGCCTAGTTTACCAATTTACACTCAAAAAACAGTGAATAAGGGTTCCTATTGTTCTACATTCTTCCAACATATGGCATTGTAAGACTTGAAATATTTGCCATTCTGATGGGTGTAAAGTAGGATCTCATTGTGGTTTTAATTTCATATCAAGATTACTATTAATAAATAAAATAAATCCTAGCACTCTGGGAGGCTGAGGCGGGAGGATCGCTCAAGGTCAGGAGTTTGAAACCAGCCTGAGCAAGAGTGGACCCTGTCTCTACTAAAAATAGAAAGAAATTAATTGGCCAACTAAAAATATATAGAGAAAAAATTAGCCGGGCTTGGTGGCACAAGTAGTCCTGTAGTCCTGTAGTCCCTGTAGTCCCAGCAGTCCCAGCTACTCGGGAGGCTGAGGCAGAAGGATCGCTTGAGCCCAGGAGTTTGAGGTAGCTATGAGCTAGGCTGACGCCATGACACTCTAGCCTGGGCAACACAGTGAGACTCTGTCTCAAAAAAAAAAAAAATGAAATAAATAAAATAAAATGGAGCATCTTTTTGAGCATTTTTTGCCCATCATATTTTAAGGTATCTTTTAAGTATTTGAATTTTTCAGTCTATTCATTTGTGGCTTGTACTTTTCTAATTTATATAAGAAGTTTCCCTACTCTAAGTTCAAAAAGTTATTCTATATATTATTTTAAAAGTCTTAAACTTTTGCTTTTTCACATTTGTGTCTTCAGTACATATTGATTTTGGTATTTGACATGAAGTGTTCTAATTTTATTTTTATCCATGCAGATAATCAGTTGTTTTCAACACTTTTTATTGAACAGTACATCATTTCTCCACTAATTTGAACTGCCACCACTTTCATATATTAAGTGACTATTATGTGGAGATCTGTGTCTAGACTTTCTCTTCTGTTTCATTGAGAAACTGTACTGATAAACTGTCTTATGATTACTTTGTAATACGTTATTGTTATCTGGGATGAAAAGACTCTCCAATTTTCTTTACCAAAGTGTCTTAACTATTCTTGGCTGTTTGTTTTCATAAAATTTGTTTAATTAGTTTGCCTGTTTCCACAAAACAAATCTGGGAATTTGGTTGAAATTGTATTAAATTTATAATGTGGAGGAGAATTGACATCTTTACAATAAAAAAACTTCCTATCCACGAATATAGAATATCACCATATAATTTTATCTTTTCTGATATCTTTTAATAAAGTATAATAGCTATATTCATAAGATGTTAGAATGCTATATTAGACTTACTCCTAATTTCTTTTTTTTTT
>VBSM01001681.1:3727762-3739252 GCA_008086735.1 Cheirogaleus medius
CCTCCCAGAGTGCTAGGATTACAGGCGTGAGCCACCGCGCCCGGCCCTCCTAATTTCTTGTTGTCTACCTATATTATATTTATTTGTTCTTTTTGACATTTTAACTCATATCTTTTAAAATTACATTTTTTAACTGCTGGTATAGAAGAATAAATTGATATTTTGAATATTAATCTTAATTTAAAGTTTTCTGTAAATTGTTTTGAGTATTGGATTTTTAAAAATTATGTACCATTCTAAGAGTTCTGTAATGTTAGCTCTTATGTTTAGGCCTTTGAATTTTATTAAGTACTTTTCTCGTGCTTGTTGGAATGATCACATGGTTTTTCTCCTTTAATGTGTTAAAATTTTATTAATAGACTTCATATTGTGAAATCAACTTTAAATTCTGCTAGATATATTAATCTTTTATACCTTACTGTATTTAATTTACTAATACTTTATTTAAAATTAGGCCGGTCCAATGGTAGTGGGTTATCAGAACTTATTAACATTAGTGTCACTAAAGTTGGTATTCAACCCCCCACTGCTAAATTTGACTGGCTTTTTAAAAAAAAAAATTTTTTTTTAATCTCTTCTATGTGGGGTTGGCCTATAATTTTCCTTTTCATGTTGTCTTTGTTGGATTTTATTTTTTATAAGATGGATTGGTGAATTATTCCCTCTTTTTTAATCTCAGAAAGAGTTTGTATAAGCTTGGAGTTCTCTGATACTTCAATGTCTAGTGAAAATTACCTGTCAAATTAATTGGTGATAGTGTTTCTTTGTGGGAAGATTTTGTAATACTGATTTATTTAATGAATATGTGACTCCTTAATTGTTCTGTTTCTTTTTTTGTCACCTTTGCTTAGCTATATTTTCTAGGAAATTTAAAGACCAATTTTTATTAGTCTTTTTAACAAAGGAACTTTTGATTTTTTTGTTTTTATTTCATTTTTTTCTTCCTCATTTGTCTAACTTCTTAAGTTGGATGATTCATTTATTATTTTGTGGTCTTTCATTTTACCTATGTATTTATTGCTATAGATTTCCCTAAAACTAATTTAACTAGTTGTATTTCACTAGATCTTAAATATAGCATTTTTGTAATTGTTCAATTCTAAATATTTTCTAATTTTATCATATCTTCTTTGACCTATGACGTGTTTAGAAGGTGCCTTTCATAAATGTTCTGTGCCTCAGAAACATGTTTTCTCTGATTGTTTGAGAGGTTTTATATACGTACATGGTATCAAGTTTTGTCTACTATGTATTAATGAGATAGTTAAACTGATCATCTCATTAGTTAAACTCCTCCAGTGTAATGGTAGCTTTGTCAGTTTCTCCATTTAGTTCTGTCAAATTTGGTTTTATATATATATTTTGAAGTTTTATTTACATGTTGATCCTCATTTCCCTAATGAATTTTTTTACTTAACATCTACTTTGTCTGATAGTAATATAGCTGTTCCTGCTTCATTTGGGTCTATATTTATATTCTTAAATATGTTTATATCCAGTATATCTTTTTCTATCCTTTATATTATACTTTTACCCCTTTTCTTTTCTTTTTCTTTTTTCTTTTCCTAATCAAATGCAATAGTGAGAAGGGGTGAAAGAGTAGAACAAGGAGTTCAATCTGTAACTGACTGAACAATCAAGTGAGATAACTCACTAACTTTGGACCAGCCCTTTCAACCCTTTTGTCTTCTTATGTTTTAGCATATAGTTAGGTTTTGTTTTATTTACCCAGTCTGACTGACTTTTTCTTTTAACTGCAGATTTGTTCAGTTTACATTGATTGTTATTTCTGATATATTTAGATTATTTTCTACTATCTCATTTTATGCTTTCTGTTCCATTTTTCTATGTTTCCTTGTTTTTCAACATTTTTGCCTTCTTTTGGATGGATTGAGGCTGCTCCCTCCCATCCTGAATTTCACTCCCAACTTTGTATAATGTTTTTCCCTCTATTGATTTAAAGTTATATATACTATTTATATTTTCAGTGATTACCCTTGGAGCTTTAATATGCACCATAACTTAAAATGTAAAGTTAATCAGAATTTTTATCTTCCTCTTGAATAATAAAAGAACCTTAAAACACTTATGTTTAATGATCACAACTAACTCCCTCCCCCATTCTTCAACATACTGAGCTTCAGTGATTTTGTTGTCCAGTGTTTTCATTGTCTTTTTAAATTTCACAGTTAGACCTTATTATTATTGTTTTATATGGTTAATGTTTTTTTATTTACTAACATTCAACTATTTCTTTGTTCCTCATTGTTTTTGCCTCTGAGACCTCTCTTCTGGAATCATTTTCTTTTTTTCTTGAAATAATATCCTTTAGAAATTCCTTTTCTGTGGACCTAATATCTTATTTTGCCCTTGTCCTTAAAAGACTGTTCTGCTGGTATACAGTTCTAGACAGTTACTTTGTTTAAGCACTTTGGAGATATTATTTCATTGTCATCTATTTCATGTGGCTGAAGTCACATGTCAGTCTCATTGTCATTCCGTTATAGGTAATCTATCTTTCCTCTTTTCCCTCTATTTTTAAGATCTTCCTTTTGTTTTTGTCCTAGAGTTTTACATTTTATTTGTCCTGCTTAGGATTCATTGTGCTTTCTAAAACTGAGAATTAGTGGGATCTTTGCTTTTTTCTTTGTTCTAGAAATATTTCATTTATTGTTTTTTAATGTTGCTTCTCCCTCATTCTCTATATTTGCTTAACTCCCATTTGCTCTGTTTATGGATCACTTAATCTGTCCTTATTTTCCATCTTTTTGTCTATGATTTATTATATGTAATTCCTTCAGATTTTTCCCAGATCACTAATTTTCTCCTCCACTATTTCCTAATCTGTTTAACCCATCCATTGAATTTTTGGTTTTAATACTTAATTTTTCTATTCCTAGAAGTTTTAGTTCTTTTAATAGTTTATATTCGCGGTTTTTATTCTTTATTTCTTGAAACACATTAAACCTATTGTAACATCTGAATTGGTGGGGGTGTTAATTCTGTTGATGATTGTTTATGGTGCCTAGTTTTCTCATATGTTTTGTGGTTTTTGTTGTGAACTTGTACTTATTAGGACCCTAAGAATTCTAAGAAACCTGGGTAAGGGTTTGTTCCTCCAGAAAAGGTTCATGTATAGGTCTGCCAGGTGCCTAGGAGTTTACCATTTCAGTATACCTCTAAGTTAGTTTATTGGCTGGAGGGTTCTTAGACTATCAGGCTAGTGTGAATTTGTACCCTAACCTACTTTGAGAACCAGGCTATGATGATAAATTCTTAGGAGAGAAGTTTTTCCCCTTGAACCAAAGCCAAGTGTACTTGTCATGTCCCTTTGCAGGGTGGATTTGTTGTTGTTGTTGATTGGTTTTGGTCTGTTTACTAAAGGTATTTCTCTTCAAGTGTTCTGGGTTTGTGTCCTCAGGGTATACTCTGCTTCACCAAAGGCTTGGCTCCTGTCCCTGGCACGATACCCTTAAATTCCAAGAGTATAGGTTACAAATAGATTTGGGCTAACCATAATTTGGGGTACTTTTTAGTGAACCCTCATGAAACCCTTTCAAATATCTAGCCTACCATATTGCTAGAAAGAGAATTCCTAGCATTCCTTTTTTATCCACACTATTTCTGTTTTGTAATGCAAATTGACTTTTATCAAACCATTTTTTTTAGTATTATTGCATCCCATCAGGATGTCATCCCAATTTTCTAGGATGCTTTGGTATAAAGAAGCCACAAATTGACTGGAAGCAATTTTGTATATACACTGTCCTTCAGCAAGGGTGCTTGGTAGCAGGTGGGTGATTAGTGTCTGAAACCTGCATTTGTAAGGCAGCTAGTGGTTAGCTGACCTTATAAGGATTAAGTGACAATAAATCTAAGTGGATCCCCAAACCCCTTAGAAAGCATATAATAAAGTATTTTACAATTAATTCTTTTTTTTTCTCTTAAGAGACAGGGTCTCACTCTGTCACCCAGGGTGAAGTGCAGTAACACAATCATAGTTAATTGCAGCCTCAAACTCCCGGCCTCAAGTGATCCTCCTGCCTTGGCCTCCCAAAGTACTGTGATTACAGGCATGAGCCACCAAGCCTGGCTACAATTAATTCTTAAAGCAAAATTGCTTTTGATTTAAGAGAGCTTTTTCAATAGTAGGTTTATCAAGTAGTATCTGTTGGACTTCTGGGTGAGATCTGTTTGAAAAAGGTATTCTATTAAAATAAATAGAAAGAACTGCTATAGAACATGTTAACTTACTATGAGTCTTTTAATAACTTCAGAATTTTACTTATAGTTTCCAAGAACTAAATATTGGCTGGGCGCGGTGGCTCATGCCTGTAATCCTAGCACTTTGGGAAACAAAGGCAGGAGGATTGCTTGAGGCCAGGAATTCGAGACCAGCCTGAGCAACATAACAAGACCCTATCTCTACAAAAAATTTTTAAAAAATTTCTAGGCATGGTGGCACACATCTGTAGTCCCAGCTCCTCAGGAGACTGAGGTGGGAGGATCACTTGAGCCCAGGAGTTCAAGGCTGCAGTGAGCTATGATTATTCTACTGCACTCCAGCCTGGGTGAGAGAGGGAGACCTTATCTCAAAAAAAAGAGAACTTAATATTTCTAGTTTGTTTTTATAGTAGTAATCTAAAATTCTACTGGGTTTCTTCTTCTCATCTCACCAGCAATATATAGATATCAAACAAAGTTATTGTTTTCTCCTAGATGTGCTTGCAAAATAATTGTAATTGCAAAAAATACATATTTTTAACTTTTAAAATAAACTGTTTACATTTTAACAAACTTCTGAAAAACAAAATTTCCAGAATGTTTTGTAGTATGTCATCTTTATTTCCATCTAAACTTACTCATTCTCATGAGTATCTCTATAAATTGTAAATATACTATTATTCCTTATTCCTTATAGTCTAAAACTGAGGGTTAAAGAGATTATGAAAGTAGAACCCAACTCTCTTGTCTTCCTGATAAGTAAATGCTCTAGACAAAACTATGCTTCCTCAGAGTGTCAATAAGAGCAATTTAAATATTTAAATTGAGTAGGAGTCCTAAGTTTCTAATATATATTGGGGTAATTTATTTAAAAATGAAAATGCTAATGTCTTGGACATGAAAACAGAAGAAGGTGGTCTTATAACAGTTTTTTGGACTCTAGAGTGAGACTTTGGTTCGTATCTCATTTCTACCACTTAATAATATGACTTTAGGTAAGTTACATAACCTCTTTAAGCCTGATATTCCCTTTGGAGAAAAAGGATATACTGATACTATCAACCTCATAGTTAGCATGATGTGAGCATTACATACATGTAAAGTACTTACTCATGGTGCCTGTATGAGTGAATGAATGAATCCTTAAATAGCTTCCAGCCTTGTTGGGATCCCATAAAAGTAAGGCAAACATTTTCTCTAAAAGAGTTGACAGTAAATATTTTAGGATTTACTGGTTACATCCTGTCTCTGTCACATATTCTATTTTGTTTTGACAACCATTTAAAAATGTAGAAATCATTCTTAATTCTCAAAGTGTACGAAAACAGGCTGTGGGCCCAATTTGGCCCCTAGGCTATAGTTTGCCAACCCTAGGCATAAAGAGTTACCTTCCAACACAGTGCCACTAGAGTTTTCAAAAACATGCTATTTTTATTTCTTCAACTTTTAGCCTTAATATGACAGTGTTTATTGCATATTAGTGACTGAATATTTTAGTTAATGACATTTTTATGTAGCTATGTTTTTTTTCTTTTACTACACATCTGTCAGCCAACTTTATCCTAAAATAAAATCATTGAAACTATTTGCCTGAGTCCCTGATCAGTTGTTGTCTTAAGAAATCTGCATAGAAGCTTAGTATCTCCAATTTTAATATGATACATTTTAGGAATTTTAAAAATAAAAGTAATTATGATTCTCTTATCACATTTATAGTTATTTCCATGTTAAGGGCTTGACATTTATACCAGTTGGGCCTATTAATTCTGTTTTTCCCTTAATGATATTTTTCTCAATTCTATTGTGAATTATCTAAACCAGTTTTGAAACTAAGACAATCCTGTTGAAGCTTCATAATCAACTAATTCAAGTTTGTAGTATACTGGGAATATTTAGGACTAGCATGATTACTGTTGTCCTTCCTAATGGAGGATGGTAATACAGATAATACTCTTGGTAACCCAGAAGATAGGGTGGATCCACCTCCCTTCTTCACTGGATGCATTTAAGCCTTAGTTTTGTAAGTATGGCTAAAATTCCCAGAATCCGTGTTACATTAACATACTTGGCAAGGAATAAACTTTATAAGATAAACTGTCTGTTAGAAAACATTTCTTTTTCTCTTTCAGTTGAAGCTAAGAAGTCTGAAGCTGAGAAGTCTGAAGTTGGGCCCTTTAATGATTCTACTCATGTTGAGACCTTTAATGATTCTACTTACATTTTGCCAAAAGAAAACCAGTCTTCTGTCAGTCATTGTCTCCCTGATGCTTCTACAATTACCGAAGAGGGCTTATTTAGCCAAAAGAGTTTCCTTGTTTTGGGTTTTAGTAATGAACATGAATCTACTATTGCAAGCATCATAAAAGAAAATGCTGGAAAAATCATATCCTTTCCCAGCAGAACTGTTGCTGATTATGCTGTGGTTCCCCTGCTGGGGTGTGAAGTAGAAGCAACTGTGGGAGAAGTCGTCACAAATACATGGCTGGTATGAAAACACTGTCACAGTTGAAATACAATATTGAAAGAGATCTCAATGCAGGGTGGTTAATGTTTATTTCTTAGGCAGTTCAACTTAGGTAAAATAGTGTTTGGATTTGAGCACTGTCTCGATTTTGCTTTTAGCAAGGGAAATTCTAAAATACAAAAATGTAGAAGTTTCTTTGTCCTGTTCCTGGTAGGGTAGAGGTTACTATTAATATTTCCCCAGGGGCCACAGCAGCAGCATTCCTTCTTAAGGATTTACTCCAGGTCATCTCATACTATTTGTCTTTCCTATTTTCTCACAACCAAAGCATGACATGTGGTTTTGTATTATCCCGCCTTGTTAGCTCATCACTGGAAACTTCACTATTGATTTTTATTTTTATTTATTTATTAATTATTATTTTTTTCTTTTTCTTTTTCTTTTTTTTTTTGAGACAGAGTCTTGCTCTGTTGCCTGGGCTAGAGTGTCATGGTGTCAGCCTAGCTCACAGCAACCTCAAACTCCAGGGCTCAAGCAATCTGACTGCCTCAGCTTCTCCTGGGTACCTGGGACTACAGGCCTGCACCACCACACCCAGCTATTTTTTTTCTATTTTTAGAGTCTCGCTTTTGCTTAGGCTGGTCTCAAACTCCTGAACGCAAGTGATTCTCCCACCTCAGCCTCCCAAGAGTGCTAGGATTACAGGCATGAGCCAGCATGCCTAGTCCTACTGTTGATTTTTTTTTTTAACTTTCCAAGAATTAAGAAAAAAATTATAAACTAATACATTGGAAGAAATGAAATTTAAAGCAATATTCAGTAACTCCAATGATAAATATTACTGATTTTTAATGTCCTAATGTGATGAATTGATGTATATATATTTCTTTAAATCTTATAATTTGAAATGTATTAAGAATGAACATATGTAAGTTTATATTAAAGTAAAATTTCTTTTCATCAAAACTAAAATTACTGCTCCTATAACTGAACCATTGTTAACCACTGGTTGCTTATTTCAGGTTGGCTTTATTGTTTCTCTTATTTTTAAAAGGTTAGCTGTATAGACTATCAGACTTTAATGGATCCACAGTCGAATCCTCTCTTCACACCAGTCCCAGTGATGACAGGAATGACTCCTTTAGAAGATTGTGTTATTTCCTTCAGCCAGTGTGCTGGAGCGGAAAAAGATTCTTTGATATTCTTAGCAAAGTGCCTTGGAGCAAGGTATGTAGTATTGTCAGTGCATCTGCTATCATGGTATACCTTTTTATATATTTGTTTTGACTTACTGGAGAGCACTCAGAATTTGCTTGCCATGTCTTTATTATATTTATGGGTGGTGTGTAGTATATCTTTGTGAAGACTCAAGGTGGCAGAGGGGAAGGTGCTACTAGATAGATGCCTGGCAAACTATGGGCATTAATGCTTTATTGGATTAGCCACCAGGAAAGGTGTAATATTTAATGCTGATACCTGGGCCGTTACTGAATAAGTGCTTGTCTAAAAATTATATTCTTCCATGTGCCAAATGAATGATTTATTCTTTCTCAGTATAATTTTTCTGGTTTGGGGCCAGAAATACAAATGTTAAGTGGGAGCAATGAACACTCTGATAGAAAGAAAATAGATTTAAAAGTTACTTCCAAAATCCATATTGACCCAACCCATAATTGAACATTAGATGGTGGCTGTTTAAAAAAGAAGCAGAACCCTATTATATCAATAAATGTAAATGAACTAAACTTTTATATTAAAGGTAAAATACTTTTAGGTTAGATCATAAAGCAAAACATGACTATGCTTTTGAATAAGAGACACACCTAAAACAAAGTGATTCAGAATATTTGAGAGAAAACAAATTTTGCCCATCCTTTTTGTAAGTAAATGCAAACAGAGAGAAAAAGGGTTGCAGTTTTACTGTCAGACAGTTTGAATTCAAATAAAAAGGCATTAAACAGCCTGGGCAATGTAGTGAGACCTCCTCTACAAAAATAATTGTTTTTAATTAGCTAGGCATTTTGGCACATTCCTGTAGTCTCAGCTACTCAGGAGGCTGATGTGGGGGAATTGCTTGAGCCTAGGATTTGAGGCTGCAGTGAGCTATGATTGCACCACTGCACGCTAGCCTTGGTGATAGAGTAAGACACCATCTCTAAAAAAAATAAATTTTGTTTAAAAACATTAAACAAGAAAAAGAAGAGTACTGTAAATAAAGAGTGAAATTCACACTGAAAATAAAATTTTCATTCACACTGAAAATAAAATATATATGTACCAAGTAGAGCATCATTATCATTTATAAAGCAAAAACAACAGGAGATATAAGGAAGAATCAACAGAAGCATATTACTTATAGGAGACTTCCTACATTTTACTCCATGACAGGTCAGATTCACAGAAAACAAGGATATAGACTTAAACAGCATAATTAATTAGATACCTACCCTGAAACAGTGAACATACCTTTTTAAGTCCTTGTGGACCCTCATAAACATTGCCTGTGAGAAAAATTGGCCACAAAGAAAATCTGAGTAATTTCTTTAATGTGGAAAGAGTATAGACCATATTCTCTCATCACAGTGCAAAGCAAACTAGAAATGAATAGCAAAAACAGAAAATGAAAAGACCCTATCAATTGGAAATTTAAAAACTGTTTTTAATAACTCTTAGTTCAAAGAGGAAATCAAAACCATTTGTAAGCTTAGAAGTAGCTATCAACCCAATAATAACAAGCAACCCTGTCCAGATTATAATCTTAAAATACCAAAATACCGTTTCCTGCTAAAAGAAACTAAAGCTTGATGAAATAGTTACTTCCAGATCTGGGGGAGAAAATGTACTGGTAAGTCTGGAATGTTTTGTCAGACCAGATACCAGATAGCAAGGATATTGTCAAAGACTACTGAGGAGGGTGTGTCAAAAGTATCTCCACTGGCCCAAAACAGGAAAATTTTAACTATCAGTAACTGCAGTGTATCTAAACACATCAAATATTGCTTAAATCATGGCTTCATAATGATGCCAAACAAACTAAGGTAATTGGTCACCTTTGCAAGGTGCTGGGGAACCAACCCATTATTTTGAAAGCTGGCAAAGGGAAAAGATGAGGTTCTTACCTTGCATTTCCTATACAGTCTACATCAGGATAAGGTGATAGTAGATGAGGCAAAGTTTCCCTTTATAGAGGTATTCCAACAAATAAGAAATGATAGGATTGTAACTCCTAATGAATGAAAAAATCTAGGCATTGTACATCGATAGTTAATCACACAGTAAAGAGACAGCAAGACATTATGTGCCTCCTGATGAAGGATATACCACCACCCTCAAGTAGTCTTGCCGAAATAATCAATCTGATAATGCTTCTTAATCCAATTACCGATTTGTAGGAAATACAGGAGAGTAAATGTTAAACTATACCACAGTAATACAGTCAGCAAAATCCAGAATTTGGTACAATGATCCAGTGTCTTAAATAAATACATATTAAGGAGGTGGAGAAAGAAAGGAGACCTATTAGCTAAAAGACATAAACAGAAAACTAAACGTAATCTTTAAGGATGTGTTGTGTGATTAAAGAAGGGTAAAGAAATGATTACCATAAATGTCCAACTAGTGGATACTATTAAGAGGGGAAGGAGGAGGAGTTGTAGGGCATGTTGGAGAGGTTCTGAGATGGCTAGCAAGATTCTGTCCTCTGACATGGGTGTTAGATATAAAGGTCTTCACCTTATAATAATCCATTAAGCTGTATATTTCCTTTTTTGCTGTATTCTGTATTTGAATTATATTAAACAATAAAAAGGTTTTTTTTTAAAAAACCATAATTGTGGAAAATAACAGAAATGACAACAGACTCCATTGGATACAACGAAAGCGGTGCTCAGAGAAAAATTCAGTAAAGTGGCTATGCAGAAAATTAATATAGGAGAAATCAATGACCTTCATATATACAAACAGCTAATTAAAAGAGCTAATGGAAGCAAAGGCAAATTCAACATGAAACTTGAAAGAACTACAGAAAACTTGTAAAGTGCTGTTGAGGGAAACAAAATATTTAATAAGATTTGAACAGTAGGAAGGATCTGCATGTTCTTAGAAAAGAAGACTAGTAATCATAAAGAAGTTTCCATCATCCCCTTTGTTAATGTATAAATTTAACATGATTCAAATGAAAATACCAACAAAATTTTTTTTAGGGAGGGCACTAAGCAAATTTATTCTAAAATTCATATGAAAATATTAGCAAGCAGGAAAGTCATGAAAATTCTGAAATAAGATAATTGGGATTAGCCCTAACAGTTATTAAAATACATTTTGTGAAAACTCACTGAATAACCGTGTGGTTTTATGTAGCAGAAAGTTTAATGAATGAATAGCAAATCTAGCAGTAGACCCAAATACAAACAGGAATTTAGTTTATGAGAAAAGTGACATTTTAAGTTGTTGAGAAACAGATGGCTTATTCGATAAATAGGATTTGATAAAATTGGAGCCTTATCTCAAACCAGAATAAGTACCCAATGCATCAGTGGATTAAATGTAAAAAGTGAAACTAAGAAAGTGCTAGGAAAGACGTGGGAGATTTAAAAAGCCTTAATAATCAGAAACTAGAACATAAAACCCAGATGTCTTAGAAGAAAATGCTGAATTCTGTTTATATATCACAAGTAGTAGACTTCTTTTTCTCTGTGTTTAATATCCTGTGATCTCGAGTGAGTCACTTAATTTCTGTTTTTTATTACATCTATAAAATATAGTATTTCTCAAATATTGAGAGAATTAAATGAAATTTTTTT
>VBSM01001681.1:3741352-3752538 GCA_008086735.1 Cheirogaleus medius
TTCTGCTAGGGCTTATTTTATGGGTAGGTCTTATTTTCAGGGAAACACGGTAGCTGGGACTATAGGTGTACGCCACCATGCCCAGCTAGCCCAGCTAATTTTTTTCTATTTTTAGTTGTTTGGCAAATTTCTATTTATAGTAGAGACGGGGTCTCACTCTTGCTCAGGCTGGTCTCGAACTCCTGAGCTCAAGCAATCCTCCCGTCTCAGCCTCCCAGGGTGCTAGGATTACAGGCGTGAGTCACCGGGCTGGCTGCAAATAGGTTTGTTGAGACCATTTTAAGGTGTAACAGGATGAAACATGAAATCCATTTTTATTATTTGTTTCCGTTAATGTGCTTGTCTAACTCAACACATATATTAATACATCATATGGTTTGCTTCTTGGAAAGTAGGTATGTAACTTTGTGGTTTAAAGAGTACCTGAGGGTTAACATGAAAACTTAACAAGATATAAAATATTGCTGCTTGTGTATAGGAAAAGAATGTGGACATTAATGGCTCATGTTTGTTTCTTTTCATTTTAAATCTCTAGAACGAAGTTTGGAAACTGAAATCACAAATGGGATGAATCTAAATCCAGATACTCCAGAGCGTCCTGGCATCCACCTGGAAACTCACAGAAAAACAGCTGTTACACCGTTAGATATGAACCGCTTCCAGAGTAAAGCTTTCCATGCTGTGCTCTCACAACATGCCAGACAAGCTTCGGGCTCCCCAGCAGTAGGACAGCCACTTCAGAAGGAGCCCTCATTACACCTGGATACACCATCAAAATTTCTGTCCAAGGACAAGCTCTTCAAGCCTTCCTTTGATGTGAAGGTAAAGTTTATAGACAATGGTCCCAGAGTTAACAGTTTTGTAAAGTTAAAGCACCAAATTCTGTCACCTCTAAAGTGTAGTATTAATAGTAAATTTTCCAGAAGGCCAGGTGTGGTGGCTCACACCTGTAATCCCAATACTTTGGGAGGATTGCTTGAGGCCAGGAGTTTAAGACCAACCTGGGCAACATAGTGAGACCCTGTCTCTAAAAAAAAAAAAACAAAAAACTTTTAATTAGCTGGGTGTGGTGGTGCATGCCTGTGTACTTGGGAGGAGCTACTCAGTTACTTGGGAGGCTGAGGCTGGAGGATTGCTTGAGCCCAGGAATTTGAGATTGTAGTGAGCTATGATTGTGCTACTGTACTCCACCTTGGGCTCTCACTCCCGTAATCCCCCTTCTCCTTACTTAACGTTTTATTATTTGTGAGTTTTAAATGTTTTTTGACCCCTACTAATTGCCTCTATAATAGTCACCCGTTTTCTCCCTTCTATTTTTAATTGCATTTTTTTATTTTATCAGAAAATAAAATGTTGATATATTTTTCAACCCATTGACCTCACCCTTGCTTTGCTCTTAACTTTACAATTGAATATATGAAATGCTCACTGTTCTTTGTGAAGCTTTCCTGGCATCTTTTGGCAGGATGAAGTTCATCCTTTAGTAGATTCCTTAGAAAGGGCACATGTGTACAGTACACAGTGAGTTCTGCACTTTCAAAACTTTTAGTGTGGCCTTGATTCTTCAACAGATTGTTAGGATGTAATATTTTTAGTCTGCAAATTTTGTTTTTTGTTTTTTTCTTCTTCTTGAGTTTACTGAAAATGCTTCTCCACTGCCGCCTTGCTTTGTATGTGTTGTTTTTGAAAAAAAAATCTGATGCCAATCTAATTATTTTATCTATGTAAGTGATTTCATCTTTTTGCCTGGAGGCCTTGTGGATGTTTCTTTTATCTTTAAGCTCCAATAATTTTATAAGAATATGTCTACAATATTAAGAATTCTCAGTTTTTCACAGTACATAGTAGGTATTTATTTTATTTTATTTTATTTTAGACAGAGTCTTACTCTCTTGCCCGAGCTAGAGTGCCGTGGCGTCAGCCTAGCTCACAGCAACCTCAAATTCCTGGGCTCAAGCGATCCTCCTGCCTCAGCCTCCCGAGTAGCTGGGACTACAGGCATGTGCCACCATGCCTGGCTAAGTTTTTCTATATATTTTTAGTTGTCCAGTTAATTTCTTTCTATTTTTAGTAGAGACGGGGTCTCACTCTTGCTCAGGCTGGTTTCGAACTCCCGACCTTGAGCGATCCTCCCGCCTCGGCCTCCCAGAGTGCTAGGATTACAGGCGTGAGCCACCGCGCCCGGCTGTGGGTTTTTAAATGTTTAAGATTTGGTTCCTTTCCAAATTTTTGGTCTGAGAGATACGGAGAATGGAACTGCCAATGAACTGACTTGAGTGGAACAAGTTGGGATTGGAGCCTAAAGGTCAAGAGTTCATGTTTTAGGCACATTAAGTTTGAGATGCCTGTTAGATAGCCAAGTGCTGTTGTCAAATAGGCAGTTGCATATAAAGCCTAAAGTTTGGGGAATGGTCTGGGCTAGAGATAGAAATTTGGGAATCTGAGTTTGTAGGTAATATTTAAAGCCATGTGGTAAAAGAGAGTAGGAGAAGGCAAAGAAGAAAAGAGTTCTAAGGAACACCTTGAGGTGGTCACCTTTAGAGGAGGAACCAGCAAAGGAAACTGAAAAGGAGCCACCAGGAAGGGAGGAGGAAAGCCTAGAGATTGTCTTAGAGGCCAAGAAAAGTATTTCAAAGAGGAAGGAGGAGTTAACTGTGCCCAGCGCTGCTCAAAGATCAAGAAAAATGCAAACAGAAAATTGGCCACTGGAATTTGCATTAAGGAGGTCGGAAGTAATCATAACAGTAAAGGGTTATAGGGGTGTGGTGGAGGTGCAAGCTGGTGTGGGTTCATAAGGGCATGTAAGAAAAATTGGAAACATTGAGTGTACACAATGCTTTTGAGGAGTCTTGCTGTAAAGGGGAACCAAGAAATGGAGTCCTAGCTATAGGGCAAAGTGAGGTCAAAAGAAGATGGTTTTGATTTAAGAGAGAAGAAACACTCTTTAGGCTGGTCTGCGTGCAGTGGTGTTTACAACTTATTGATCACAACCAGTTAAAGATTCCTTTGTTCCTTCTCTACTCCCACTGTTACACTTGACTAGTCTAAAAAAATTTTAAAAATAGAAAAAGCTTTTTAAATAAGAAATACTGTTTATATGCCATTGTAGCTGATCCAGTTGGAATCCAATTAATGATGCAAATACGAGAAGGGAGAATTGCTGGAGCCACTTGCTCAAGTTTGTGAGAGGGATCAGGACCTGGTTCTTAAGTGGAGGAAAGTATCAGGAGGGAAGCAGTGTTTATGGCACAGGTGCTGATGGCAGGTAGAGGTGGTATGGGAGCTTCTTATTTTTATGTATGAGGAATCTTCTAAAATGCTTTGAAGAAATTTAGAAAAATAAAACTTTAACGTATAGAAAGACTTACCATGTTCTTGCAAAATAGATTAAGCATTGTAAAAATCTATAAAGGTAATGTAGATCCAGTAAATTGCAAGCAGAAGTAATACAAAAAATCTGAAAAGAATAATTAGGGTAGGTACTAGCCCTGCCAGTTATTAAAGCCCCCTGCATAGTTGCAGTAATTAAAGCAGCTTGTTACTGTCACCTGAGTATTCAAATCAGTGTGTAAGATTATATACCGTAGAAAGGGGAATTTATGTGACACAGGTGGCTTTCAAATCAGACAACTAGGTAGCTGTCTGAGAATATATTTTAGAGTAAGCTCACACTTTACATCAGAATAAATTTTAGGTGATCAGATATTTAGATGTAAGAAATGAAGCCATAAAAATTCCAAAACAGGTCTTAAATTTATTTGTTTTAAATAATCTCAGTGTGGTGAAGTCCTTTCAAACTGTAATATACACCCTAAAAGAAATTAAAAATTCATCTGAATTTGACAGCATTAAAAAATTCTCCATGGTAAAAATTTGACTTTGACAAATGATAAATTATGAACAAATATGTGGATATTAGGTCACAATGGATATGTGTACATATAAATTCATACACAGTAATATAAAAATATATTCATATAAGTGAATATTTAAAAGACTAGCAATCCATTGGAAAAATGGGCAAAGGATAGGAACACATGGTTGTTACAAATTGTACATGCATAAATATATTTAACCTCATTCAGTATAAGAAAATGGGAAATTAAAGCATACAGATAAAAAGTTTTAGCCTATCAGATTAGCAAAAAAGAAAAATCTGATTACATACTGTGCTGTCAAGCATGTTTGGAAACACACATACTCATACTTTGCTGATGAGAATGTCAACATTGGTAGATATATTTTGCTTACAAAATTCCCTTTATTCTTGTATGTGCAATATGGTGTGTGTACAAGGTTTTTCGTTGCATTGTTATACTAGCAAAAGATTGTTAACCTAAATATTCATCAGTAGGGCACAGGGTAAATACATTCTGATATATACATGGAATAATATGCAGATGTAAAAGAGAATGAAGAAGCCACTTGGACAATAGGAGCTTCCTTTCAGGAGGGAACTGTGGGTGGCTTGGGTACAGGAATGTATTTTGTACTTTTGAGTATTTTTTTATAATTCTCAGGTCATTCTGACTTGTTAACCTTATATCCATCCTTGCTTACTTGTTTCCTTGCATGATTTTTTGCAACTTCAATTCTAAGATTCAGGAAAATGTGGCAAGCACTGCTGAAAACGTAGACTTTTTATTCTCTTTGAACCAACATGGTGGACACTGGAATTCTTTTTCACAGTATATAGATATAGATGATAGTTTGTTCTTTTTATTGCTTGGAGGAAAACCAGAGGAGGTTAATCTGTAAGCCGTTGATTTTGAAGGTTATCCCCCTTCTTTCTCTTTAACCCCTCTCCATTTTCTTCTTCCCTACCCTGTTGCCCCCTCTTGTCTTCTCTCCCCACTTCTTCCTTTCTCTCCTGTTTTCTCCCTCTTTCCCTCTACTCCATGTGTATAGGATGCACTCGCAGCCTTGGAAACTCCAAAAAGTCATAACCAACAGAAAAGGAAACTGAGTACACCGCTCTCAGAAGTCATTGTCAGAAACTTGAAGCTTGCTTTGGCAAATAGCTCTCGAAATGCTGTTGCTGTTTCTGCCAGCCCTCAACTGAAGGACACCCGGTCAGAGAAGGTAGGGTCAGCTCTCTTATTAAAAGGAGGCTTTAGATAAAACATTTCAAACAATAATGGCTGATCTGTTTCTTTTATTTTTCATGGACAGGAAGAAGCTCCAAAGCCACTTCACAAGGTAGTGGTATATGTTAGTAAAAAACTCAGTAAGAAGCAGAGTGAACTAAATGGGATTGCAGCCTCGCTAGGAGCAGATTACAGGTAGTTGGCACATCTTTTCTGTTGGGTGGTGATATAGCCTAAATTTATAAGGAAACCTAAACCCATGTGAGCATCTACAATGAAACATTTGTTTTTTAATGTGTCTTATTATCTTCAAAATCTCTCCAGTTGACTTTTAACTTGTCACATCCTTTGAAAAGACTTTCTCACATATCAATTCACTCTTATATGTGTATTTTTTAGATATATTCAGCAAATATTTGAGAACCTATTTTTGTGCCACTCACTATCTAGAAACTTGGGATCCATAAATGATCAGTATAGTCTAAAAGGATTCCTGTCTTCAAGGAGTTTATAGCCTAGTAATACATCTGGTTCTGAAATTAAGTTTATTTTTACCTTAGTAATTTCAGATTAGCCCTTCTGTGAGTGGTACTAAGTACTCTAGCAACTCTCCTGTAGTAAGATGGTCTTTTTTGAGCATGTTTCAATTTGTATTAATATCATTTTTAAGACTTTTGAGACATAGATTATCGGATCTGCCCTCAACCTGACAGCCTAAACTAGAGACAAATCTCCAACACAAATGGCATCAGTATCAGGGACTGAGCGACTCTTGCGTATCCTGTCCTGTCCTGAGTTGAGTGTACTCCTCCACTATTGTAGTGCTAGTCTTTGTTGACCACTTGTGTCCAGCCATTCACAGGTAGTGTAATGGTTGGTTTTACAAATGATGAATGGTTTGAGGAATGTGAGTAGTTTCATCTTTCCCTTTGGTAAGTCTTATCTCAGGCAATTTTCTATTTAATAAAGAAATTAGGTCAGGAGAAAATATTAATAAATATAAAATTTACCTGTAATAGTTATAAGCATCTTGGTGTTTGATGCATCCATTGTGGAATAGTGAAGCTTTCTTATAACTTCCTTATATTTGTATTATTATATTATCTACTATTATATAATTATTATTATATTTATATTACCCATTGCCAGTTGCTGAGTATTATTTCATTCTCACAATAGCCCTATGATAAATATATATATATTTGTCAAAATTGAATGCTTCCTGGGATTTTCTGCTTGGATGTGGACTTGATATAAAACTTAAAAGGGAACATTTAGGATTATGGTTTTTTTTTGAGACAGAGTCTCGCTTTTGTTGCCCAGACTAGAGTGAGTGCCATGGTGTCAGCCTAAGCTCACAGCAACCTCAAACTCCTGGGCTCAAGCAATCCTCCTGCCTCAGCCTCTCAAGTAGCTGGGACTACAGGCATGCACCACTATGCCCGGCTCATTTTTTTTTTCTATATATGTTTTTAGTTGGCCAGTTAATTTCTTTCTATTTTTAGTAGAGACGGGGTCTCGCTCTTGCTCAAGCTGGTTTCAAACTACTGAGCTTGGGCGATCCTCCCACCTCGGCCTCCCAGAGTGCTAGGATTACAGGCGTGAGTCACTGCGCCCGGCCTGTTTTTACAAGATTTAAAATGGCAGTCCTCTCAATGTAAAAATAGAACTGGGCATGGTAACTCACACCTGTAATTCCAGCATTTTGGGAGACTGAGGCAGAAGGATCTCCTGAGACCAGAAGTTTGAGACAAGCCTGGGCAACACAGCAAGACCCTGTTTCTAAAAACAAAATAGAAAAATCATTTGGGCATGGTAATGTGCACCTATAGTCCCAGCTACTCAGGAGGCTGAGGCAGGAGGATCACTGGAGCCCAGGAGTTTGAGGTTGCAGTGAGCTATGATTGTGCCACTGCACTCTAGCCTAGGCAATAGAGCAAGACTTGGTCTCAAAAAAAATTTTATTATTGAAATTCCTAAATAGAATTTAACTGTTGAATTGCATTAAAGTTTGCATTATATCTCTTCCTGAAATGGATTTTTCAAACTTGGTAATTGATAAAAGGGGATAACCTTTTAATATGCAGAGGTTTTGATATTTATGTGTTCATAGGGTAACCAGTTCTCATGTGAAGTTGTCCCAAATGTTACCTTCCATTATATAGGACTAGCCATGCTGAAGAGATATCTGATGATGTCTCCTGCCTTCACATATCTAGGCCAGATCTTCTCAATACATCAGATGCAGCATCCCTATTTTATTAGATATTTGTGTAACATTCCTTCTACTAAAATGAAATTTATAAGTATAACCTACCTACTTTTATAACTTTAAAAAATAAAAGACAATATAATGCCCTGTGGTGCATAGGAAAAATGGTATGTAATAATAGAAAGAATATATGTTCAGCATGTAAATTCTTGAGCCTGACTATACCAGAAAGACAATTGAGCATTAGTATGTTTGCATACCTATGTAAACTCACCTCAAATGCAACAGTTGCAAGGTTGAGACAGATCTGGAGGCTCAGATATCGTGAGTCTGGAATGGAACTTGTGAAAGGAAGTGCTCCAATGAAAGCATCAGTAATTACTAAGAAGTATAGTGGATTAATTATTGAGATGGAAAGGTTTTTGATTTGATTAGAAGATCAAAATAAGCATAACATTCCTATTAGCCTAGGAATTATTAAATAAAAGAAAGAACACAATAGTTTCTGTAACTTATTATTACAGGAGTATTATTATTATTACAGTATTGCACTGTATTATTATTACCACATATGAGTCATTATAGTATTACTTATTATTACTGTATATATGGTGTTCATCAGGGATCTGAGTTACATACAAATCTGACCTAAAGACTTCTCAGGAATGTATCTATCCTGGGACCGCCTGTACCTTTGTTGTTAATATAAAGTGATACTTATTATAAAAGAAAATTGAAACAATTCAGAAAAGTATAAAGAAGAAAGTAATATTTTAAAGAATATCTTTCTAAACCTCTTTCTACATTTGTATACCTACAGGATATATGCATAAAATTAATCAAAAAAGGTAGAGCCTGTCATTTTAATGTTCTTATTCTAGTTCTGAAAGTTTTTTGAAGGTCAGAATATTCTGTTCATACTGAATGATATCTTAAATTAATCTGGATGTTTCTCTTAGTTATTTATTTGTATTTGGTTGTTACAGGTGGAGTTTTGATGAAACAGTGACTCATTTTATCTATCAAGGGCGGCCAAATGACACTAATCGAGAGTATAAATCTGTAAAAGAAAGAGGAATACACATCGTTTCAGAACACTGGCTTTTAGATGTAAGCAATACTTTTTCTTCTGTGTTAACTGAAAATGTATACAAACATTTTTTCAGAGCACAAACTCAGAATTTCAGTGTACATAAACAAGTTTTATAATCTTACTTAACTGTGTACATCTCATTTCTTTGCCATCAAAAACTTAAGCGCTTTAGTACTTAAATACTTAACAAATCTTTAATGGATACTCTTTCTGATTCTCCCAACTCCCTTTCACTAATTAAAAGTGACATGAATAGGAATCTTATAATAATTTGAGGAAAATTAATTTAACATACTGATACAGTTTAGAACTGTGTTTCTTTTCTTTTTTTTCTGGGTATACCCTGGCGTATAATTGATAACTTGGCAAAAGCACAGAAATAGAATTAGATTGTATACTTTGGTGGATATGACATTTAAAAAGTGAGGACAATTTGTCGTTTGTATCATGAGAATTTTTCAGTGTAAACTACTTTTTAAAACTTTAATTTTGTAAACTTTTGCCATCTTGCAATATAATGTATTGGTTGTCCATATCCTTCTTAACATCTTCTATTCATTAAGATTTTTCAGTTGTTTTAAAGCACACCATTATATTGCAGTGTGCCCAAGAGTATAAACATCTTCCTGAGTCTCTTTATCCCCATACTTACAATCCCAAAATGAGCTTGGCTATCAGTGCAGTGCAAGATGGCAGACTCTGTAATAATCGACTCCTCCCAGCTGCCTCTACAACAAAGGATGATGAGGTAAGTAATATAGATAATACATTTACCCCCTCCAAAGCTGAATTTGTAATCATATATTGCTATGAAAACTTATACAGCAGCTTGGTTTGAGAAATTGTAATGTTTCTCTCTCAATAGCCAGACCATTTGCCTTTAGAAGAAAATGATGTAGGCAACATAACAAGCAATAATAAAGAATCAGCACCACCAAATGGAAATGGAAGGAATGACTGTAAAGGAGGTAAAATATTTTAAGTTGCAAAATTTTTTTATAAATATATATCTTTCATACACAATGCTTCCTTTATTATCAGATGGAAAAATAAAATTGTTTTCTATGTTGGTAAAAACAAGCAAAGCATGTATTGAGGACTGAGTCAAAGTTTCAGGCTGATCATTAATTTGCGAAGCTTTAAGTCATTTAAGTGTGAGGCTTGTGAGATTCATTTATGGATCTGGGTGTTTTACAGAGTTAGTGTGATATAATTTATTCCACTAAAAGTAGGCAGAAAACGATGATAAAAAAAAAAAAAAAAGTAGGTGGATTTGATGATTTTTTAAAAAATTCTTCTTTGATGCAGTTCTTTACAATGATTTTTAAAAAATTTTATATGTACAATAAAACCATGTGAATATGTTGTTATTAAAATATAAAGTTTCAGAAGGAGGTATGAAGACTTTCTCCGACTCTTATTCTCCAGCCTCCCAATGTTATTAGTATCTTTATATTCTTCTAGAGCCATTTATGCATATACAATCATAAATGTTTGTTCCTTTCCCACCTTTAAAAACATAAATGGTAGACTACTATACTTGCTGTTTTATACCAAAGATAAATACAGTCATCCCTTAGTATATGAAGGGGATTGGTTCCGGCACCACTTTGGATACCACAATCCACAGATGCTCAATTCCTTTATATAAAATGGCATAGGATTTGAATAGAACCTATGCACATCCTCCCATATACTTTATTTTTTGGATTTTTTTTTCTTTTTTTGGGGAGACAGGGTCTTGCTCTGTTGCCTAGGCTAGAGTACAGTGATACGACCATAACTCACTGCAGCCTTAAACTCTTGGGCTCAGGTGGTCCTCATGCCTCTGTCTCCTGAATAGCTGGGACTACAGCTGTACACCATCATGACCAGCTAATTTTTTATTTTTATTTTTTTGTAGAGACAGGGTCTTGCTATGTTGCCCAGGCTGGTCTGGAATTCCTAGCCTCAAGCCATCCTCCCACCTTGGCCTCCCAAAGTGCTGGGATTATAGGTGTAAGTTACTGTGCCTGGTCTTTTTTTTTTTTCCAAATATTTTCCACCATGATTGGTTGAAACCACAGATACAGAATTTGTATGCACGGATACAGAGGGCTGACTGTATGTTGTGGTCTGTGTTTTGAAGAACCTTTGGGGAAAATCAGACACATACACAAATGACTGTAATGCATCTCAGAGTGTAGAACGTACCATGAGAGAGAGTCAGACACAGGCAGGGAGCTGTACAAAGGGATGATCACTACAGATACAGTGTCTTCAGAGAGCTTCCTAATTATTTCCTACACAGTCCTTATAGTAAGGGCTGCCTTCATGTTCTGCAGTGTTCATAGCCGTAGTGCATTTACTGTAGCCGACAGTATTCAGTAAATGTCAAATCAATAAATGTGTGTTTAGCCAGATCTAGACAAAATAGTTAATGTAAGATACGATAAAAAAGAGAATCTTACCTTGATTGATGTATTTGTGTTTGTTTCAAGCTCTGACACAGACCTTGGAGATGAGAGAGAACTTTCAAAAGCAGTTACAGGAGATCATGTCTGCAACGTCAATAGTGAAACCCCAAGGGCAGAGGACTTCCCTTTCAAGAAGTGGTTGTAACAGTGCTTCTTCAACCCCTGACAGCACTCGCTCCGCTCGCAGTGGGCGAAGTAGAGTCCTAGAGGCACTGAGGTGTGTACCTGTCACTGATGGCAGAAAGACTAGATGACTTGAGAGAAAGGTACCTCCTTATTTAGGTACCTGCTGACTCGGTTCCATGAGTTAGGCCAATTTAGCTTTTTTTTTTTTTTTT
>VBSM01001681.1:3752638-3791689 GCA_008086735.1 Cheirogaleus medius
TGCATAATCCCCATAAAGATCAAAATATGGATATTTGCACCACTCCCAAAAGTTCTTTTGTGCCATTTCCCAGGAAAAAAAAATCCCAACCACCCATCTGGCAACCACTATTCTGATGTCTAACACCATAGATTAATTGTGACTGCTGTGGAACATTATGTAAATGTAATTAGGCAATATATGTAAATATAATTAGGCAATATATCCTCGAGTCTGGATTCTTTTGCTTAACAAAATGTCTATGAGATTCATCTATGTGTATCAGAGTTTGTTCTCTTTATTGTCGTATAGTATTCTACTGCATGAATCTACAATCTACAGTTCTAGAATTCTTACTCAGAGGCAAGCAACAAACACAGAGGTCTGTCTCATACTAAGTACCTGCTTCAGAGTGAGGTGTAATTAAAATGGTTTATTACCTTCCCTGAGAGAACTAATTTTAAGATCCAGTTTTCCTCATTTGAAATAGATTCAGTGGGCAGTTCTCTCTGTTCTTTGGTATTAGTTTTAAACAGTAAGTACATATATATAATCATAAATGGTTATTTCTTATTGGAATTTTGCATGCATTTTGTATTTTTTAAAAAATTGATCTTCTAGGAAAGATGATTATAGTTTTTAGTGTGATGCAACTTTTAAGTTCAGTAGCATATCTTCATCTTTTTCCTGATAGAAGAAAAACCTCTAATTGTGTAATGAGCATTATGGACTTATATCTTCAATTGATTAATCGAACTATGCATTTATCGTATACTAACTGAGTTACATGAGGCCAGTTCTTAATTTCAGTGCTGAGGAAAGTTGCTTTTTGTTTAATATACTTCAGATCATGTTTTATCATTATAGAGAACCTAAATCCTGTGTCAAGTCAGAGAAAATAAATATACTCTGAGAATAAAAGGCTATCTTCCTTGTTTTTGAAGCGAAGGAACCCTTTGGAGATAACTATCAGATTTGGTAAATTATTTTAACTAAGAATGAAAATATATATATAATATATAGACACATACATATAAAGAAAAGAGTAGGAATTGTGTTTTTTCTCAAGTGGAATTGTTACAATTACACCATAAAAGGCACTGCACTGTAATTCAGTATATGGCTGGTCTAACTTACACTCTGGAAAGTTTGGTTACCAAAAGTTCCTTCTTATAAGGCAACTTTTACAGTAAGCTTTCCATATAATTGTAGAGCTTATAATTTCAAGTGGTTAAAAAAAAAAAAATACAACTACTGTTAAGCAAAGTAACCATGGTTTTCTAAACATGACCATGTTTCCCAAACAGATATAATTAAGAGAAATCTCATTTTTAAATATAGCAGAAGTTTTAAATATATAGACATTTAGTCAAAATATGTGTTTAATATTCTAGCTAAAACAGCTAAGTGTCTGAGAGAAACATTTTTAAAATGTTAAACATGTTTAAACACTTAAACACTTTTAAAAGAAAAAATTTCCCTAGGTTCATTTACTCAGTAAATATTTTCAGGTGCCTATTATGTGGTGGGCATATAAAGGTGAACCACACCCTTTATGATCTAACTTACGGATTTTATGAGTTTGGATTTTATTATGGCTGTTTATTTAAAATTGTCACTTTTATTCCTTAGGCAGTCTCGTCAAACAGTACCTGATGTCAACACAGAGCCCTCCCAAAATGAACAGATCATTTGGGATGACCCTACAGCAAGGGAGGAGAGAGCACGGCTTGCGAGCAATTTGCAGTGGCCCAGCTGTCCCACACAGTACTCTGAGCTTCAGGTTGATACTAAAAAATTGGAAGATTCTCCTTTCCAGGAGCCTTTACGTGTTTTGGAAATTGCCAAACAGGGTAACAAGAAAGAAATCTGTTAACTTGTTTGTATTGAGTATAATACATGTTGACCTCTTAAAAATAAACAGATAAGCATGTTGTGGTTCTCTGAATTGTACATGCAAATGAGAAACTTATTAAATATTTCTGATTTGGGTTTAAACTTAAGAGTTAGAAAAATAATTTATAAATTGAGGTACTTATCAATAAATTGAAAAATACATTTTGATTCTTAAATTTGGAAATTTAGAATTAGACATTTTTTCCAGATACGGTTTTCACTATTGTTCTTTCTTTCATTCTAGTCCTGTTTTATTTGTGCAGTTAATGCTTGGTTTTTCTCCCTATCACCTTATTTTCATGTAAGTCTTCTGAATTCTGCCCAGCACATACCTACATTTGTTCTTTAGATTACACAAAGTTCTTATTGAATTTTCCTATTTTTTTCTTCCTTGAGCTTTACATTGAAAACAAAATGCTTCCTATGTGTTATCTTTTATCTCTGATACTAATTTTCTCCAGGTGTAGAATTGCTATCATTTTACAAATTTGAGTTACACTTTACTGATTAAAGCTTGGTATTTAAGGAACGGGTTGGGAAAAGCCCCCAGATATCACATTTGCCCGTTTAAAGTTAATTAATTGCATTTATTTATAAGCTCTAGAAACAGGATACCTTTTTGCTTGTAATTTTTATATTCCAGAGTCTGTGGTTAACTTCATCTTGGCTAAGGCAGATGAGAGTATTTCCTAGACTTTATTCTTGGTGTATTTGTATAATATCACACTGCATTTTATTGTCCTCAGCTGTCTGTGACCCTGGAAACATATGTGTGACTGAAGCCTCAAAACACCCAATCTCTGAAGAACTGGAAGTGCCAATAAAAGACAGCCACCTTATCCCTACTCCCCAAGCCCCCAGTATTGCCTTCCCTCTCGCCAACCCACCTGTGGCTCCACACCCTAGAGAAAAGGTTTGTTGATCTTGGTATGGTGATAATGGCTTTTGGATCTTACTATTATGCTGTGTTAGAAATTTGTTGGTCCTTTTGTAGGTCATAAGCATTGATGATTGGGTTTTCGTGCACATGCGTGAGATGTGCCTCCCTCAATCTTTGTTATGACATCGGCACATTACCCGTCTGACATGGAAAAAAAAAAAGAAATTTGTTGCTGTTGCTATCATGGGTTCATCAATTGTTGGAAATTATATTTCCTTGCATTACATTCTTATTTGTATTTTGATAACTTAGAAGACTGAGTAATATATCACTAAAAGAACCATATACCTGGTAATTTTAATGTTAATTTTTTCTAATAAAGCTCTTTCATTCCAGACTATAACAACAGAGGAGACTCATGAAGAATTAAAAAAACAGTACATATTTCAGTTGTCATCTCTGAATCCTCAAGAACGTATCGATTATTGTCATCTGATTGAAAAACTAGGTACCGATATTTTACTTAAATTAAAAATGTCCCACATAAGTCAAATGTAGTCAGTATTGATATTTCTAAGGTCCAGAAATTGAGAAAAGAATATGAATAACTTTTCTAAGGCTATATAGTTGAGTTAGCATTGGAGCTTTGATTTATAAAACTCTGATCTAAATCTAAAGTCATTGGGTCATGGGATTTAAAGATTAAAATTGAAACCAACAGTTAATGTTTAAAAGTCATCCATGCTGCTTTGAGCATTTCTTCATTGATGAAACCTTGGACAAAAATCAATGAAATTATAGACTTAGAATATAGATGAAACCACATTTTAATGAATTAGATAGTAATATCTAGGGAGGAACTCCTTCTTATGTAACATTATTCGTCTTCCACTAATTGTCAGGCTCTCCACCTGGCATCATTCTAGAAGAGTAACGTGGTGTGCTGTGTCCAATAGAAATAGAATGAGCCACATATCATTTAAATTTTCTAGTGGCCACATTTTAAAAAGTAAAAAGAAAAAAGTGAAATTAACTTTATTGTTTTTTTATTTTTTGAGATAGAGTCTTGCTCTGTTGCCCGGGCTAGAGTGCCGTGGCGTCAGCCTAGCTCACAGCAACCTCAGACTTCTGTGTTAAAACAGTCTTCTTGCCTCAACCTCCCAAGTAGCTGGGACTACAGGCATGCGCCACCATGCCAGGTTAATTTATTCTATTTTTAGTAAAGACGGGGTCTCGCTCTTGCTCAGGCTGATCTCGAACTCCTGATCTCAAGCAATCCTCCTACCTCGGCCTCCCAGGGCAGTAGGATTACAAGTGTGAGCCAACTTGCCTGGCCTGAAATTAACTTTAAACATAAATTTTACTTAACCTATTATATGCAAAATTCAGTATGTGATCAGCATAAAATATCAGTGAGATATTTTACATTTTTTTGTAGTAAGTCTTCGAAATCTGGCATATATTTTACAATTATAGCACCTCTCAGTTGGGACCAGCTGTGCTTCAGTTGTTGTTTGTTTTTTTAAAGACAGGGATTAATAGTAAGAGAACTTAATCTGACAGCTTGACACAGAGAGAAAACATTAAGAAATAATAGTTTTTTTTAATAGTAGCCCTAAGTCATCAAGAAAACATCAAATGTTATTTAGTACTATTTTTTAAAGAATGTGAAGAACTATAGCTTCTTTTAAAAAGATTTCTGTCAAATATAGTTGTATACTTAAAAAACTGTGTTTCTTTTTGGAAACTTGAATCATATGGAACACTTTGTTTCTCAGTTGCCTGATAAATTCACTGGGGTTATAAGTCAGAATTGTTAAGTTTTGCTCACCAAAATGAAAGTCTTTAAGTGTCTAGCTCCTATAGATTTTTCCATTTCTGCAAACTTGGGGCAGGGCAAGAATAATAGTAAGTAGCAGAGAATTATCTAGAAGAGGGCAGGGAGCAGAGGCAGATGAGTACAGATTGTGTTGGCATTGGGAGTCTGTGACTCTAGAGGTTTTCTGGTATTAGAATGCAAAGAGACATTATTGCAGATATTGTGTCCAGCACTTTATTTTATAAATGAAGCAACAGTGGCTGACTGACATAAATAAAACAGTCTATTGTGTTGTCTGGGTCACAGAGTAAATTTGCTATGTGGAATTGGAAGTTGATATTAGTATGGAATTATACCTTGTTCTTTTGTCACTCTGTGATCCTGAGTAAGTTACTCTGTTTCCTCGTGTGTAAATGCAGATGATAACAGTAACTTCCATTGTGTTGTGAGGATTAAATGAGTTAGTAATCTGGAGCACTTATAATAGTTCCTGGGATATAGTAAATGCTCAAAAAATGTTGCTGCTATTATTAGAATCATCTGTAAATCATGCGTAGAGTTCGAATGTTTTTTGTTAACATCTTAGGAAGTCCTTGATACAACTCTGCCTAGCCAGTAGTTAGATTAGCCTCTAAACTATAAATCAATAGCCATACTTTACACGTATATTCAAGAAGAGGTTCAGTAATTGCTGCTCCCCATCTGGTGCTTCATCTCTTATCTGTATGTTTTCCTCCCAAGCTTCTGTGTTGGTCTGCTGACCATATTTCCACTCACAAAAAATTTTCTTCTGCACATGCCCCTATTTTAATTCCAGCTTCCTGGTTACCTATCTTCAGTGCTTGACAATCACTAAGGTATTAGGAGAGATTTAAGAGGCCAGGTGTGGTGGCTTACACCTATATTCCCAGCACTCTGAGAGGCTGAAGTGGGAGGATACTGAAGGCCAGGAGTTCAAGACCAGCCCCGGAAACAAAGTGAGACCCTATCTCTATAAAAAATAAAGACAATTAGCCAGGCATATAGTGGTCCACCCTGGTAGTCCCAGCTACTCGGGAGGCTGAGGCAGGAGCATGGCTTGAGCCCAAGAGTTTGAGGCTGTAGGGAGCTATGATCTCACCACTGCACTCTAGCCAGGGCGACAGAACGTGACCCTGTCTCAAAAAAAAAAAAAAAAATTTCATAATAAATATCATTTTATATGTGAAATAATTGTCAGTCAAGGTTTTTTGGTTTATATAGCTTGGCACATTTTATTTATAAATGATTGCTATGCATGGTTGAGATTACATTTTTCCTAGAAAGAAGAACCAATAACATACAAGCAATTTTTCTCTACTTAAGGTGGATTAGTGATAGAAAAGCAGAGTTTTGATCCCAACTGTACACACATTGTTGTGGGACAACCTCTTCGGAATGAGAAGTACTTAGCCTCCGTGGCAGCTGGGAAGTGGGTGCTTCATCGCTCCTACCTTGAAGCATGCAGGACTGCTGGCCGCTTCGTGCAGGTGTGTATTCACAATTGTGGAGATTTTTTTTTTTTTTTTTAAGTAAATGTTTTAAGAGATTCCTACACATCCACTGACTGCTCATATAATTGAAGTAACCAAATATGACCAGATTATACCAACTTTATAAGGTTTTCAATAACAAAGCAAAAAGAAATTTAGAGATCACAGAAATGGATTCAGTTTTATTCACTTTTAAAATTAATTTTAATGTTAGTGGTTTAATTGAAAGAACATTCTCTTAACATTAGAAAGTTTCAAGATTATCTCATTATAAGCTTTTATCTTTACTACTAGCCCATTAAATATGAAACTAATTATTTGATGTATTTTGGTTCCTGACTGACTATCACAATAGTATCCACTATGTAGTTTTAGAAGTTTTTAGTTATAGTCCTTTAGGGATCATATCTCCTCTGAGACTGTGTCCTTCTGTGAAGTTAGTCTTACAGCAAGTGAAGCCTGATAATCTCATAATAATTATCAGTTGCTAATATGTAATTATTGTTTCTTAAAAATGTATGCAGTATTTTTATTTTTAATTAAAAACCAGATATACTTGACTGCAATTGAATGTATAACTTTAACTATTATTAGATTATGAGTTCCTTGAGGACAGAAACCTGTAGGCAACACAGGGGCTCCCCATATTGTAGAAACTCAAATTTTGGTGGACAAATTCTCTAGGAAGAAGACTATGAATGGGGAAGTAGTTCCATACTTGATGTTTTGACTGGAATCAATGTACAGCAACGACGACTAGCACTTGCAGCAATGAGATGGAGGAAAAAAATTCAGCAAAGACAAGAATCAGGCGTTGTTGAGGTATTAACATACATAATTATATAGGTAATATAAATGGCATTCCATATTGTGACTATTCCAGTATTTGTTTTTTTTAAGAGAATTTGCTTAACCAAGTAAGAATAATTCTACTTGTCTTTTAATTTGGGTATCCTATATTGAGCTTAATGTTAATTCCTAATTCTTCTAATTGTGTTCAACATTAATATATCTATATATAATGTTGATGGCTCTTTTAAAAATAATTTATACATGTAAAATGAGGCCCATACTGCATTTCTTCCAAAGAATCTTTTTAGTATCTTATTTCAGGGGTTTTTAACCTGCGTCCAGAGACTCCCCAAAAGAATTTGTAAATCAGATTTGGGAAGACTATATACGTTGGATGGGGGAAAAATACATCTTTATTTTTATTAACCTCTAATTGTGGTTAATAAAGTTAGCATTTCCTTTAATTATAAATTTAGGCAATCTAGGCAACAAATCACAACACTATCAACAGTACCTGTAAGTTTGCATTTGCACAGAAATCAGATGTTTTTTGTTTTGCATTATATTTGCTTGTATCTTGAAATACTGTTTGTGTTCATTAGTACTTTAAAATTATAGTAGTTATTAGACCCACCACTAGGTTTTGTGATTTAATGCATTAATGTAAAACATATCATAGATTTGTTTTTAATATTTGGATAACTTTCAATAAAATGGTTTCCTATGTAATTCTTCATATTTTATTTGGAACATTAAAAAAATTACCTATATGGTATGGGTATGAGAATTACATCTCAATAAAGCTGTTATTTTTAAAAAATGCATTTAGAGAAGGGGTCTGTAGGTTTGACCAGACTGCCCAAGGGAGTCCATGGCTCACAAAAAGGTTCAGAACTCCTGAGTTAAATCATCTTTCATGGTGTATTCCAGGTTCTCTGGTATCTCCCAATCCTGTTAGCTTTGATTCCCTCTCAAGTAATTCCACTGCCTTCTGTTAATTTTTATTTACTACTTAAATATTTTGTTTTTCTAATTGGCAGACATTTTCCAAAGATATGTTGTAGGCTTCATCTAATCTAAGAAGTTGTGCTTTAAGCTATATCCATGGTTAATGGTAAGAAAAAGAATATTAAAGACTAAATATAAGTCAGGCTGTTTTGTTTTAATGTTACATAATCATTAAATGTTTTTTTTCATTCCTCAAGTATTTATTAATGGCCTACTATGTGCCAGATACCATGGCTGTATGTTCAGAGTATTCTGACTAGAGACAGTTACACTATGGCAAAAGTAAAGGTTATAAAATTCATTAGTTATAAAACTAAATCTACAGATAAAATCATGCATTATCTGTATTACTTTGTCATTTTCCAAATGATTTCAACACTGACTATTTTTTATTTGTAGGGGGCATTTAGCGGGTGGAAGGTTATTTTACATGTTGGTCCTTCTCGAGAAGCAGGGTTCAAACGCCTTCTTCAGTCAGGAGGAGCAAAGGTTTGTACTAAATTGATTTACTGAATTTTTTACGTAAATAATTACCTAACCAAGTTTACTATGATTGTCCTTCATTTTCTCTACTTTTTGAGATGGTAATCCTTAAGGACATAGTGTACTGTTGAACTTCTTTGGAACACCGGTACATTGTGATACTTCTTGTTTTTTCATTAGGTGCTACCTGGCCATTCTGTACCTTTATTTAAAGAGGCCACACATCTTTTTTCTGACTTTAATAAACTGAAACCAGATGACTCAGGAGTTAATATAGCAGAAGTCGCTGCCCAGAATGTGTACTGCTTGAAAACAGAATACATTGCTGATTATCTCGTGCAGGTTTGTAAGATTCTATCCTTGACCTCCTCATTACCAGAGCTATGCTTATATGCATAGATAAGTAACTACACAGTGAACCTCGGCTTGTTTTTAGTATAATCTTAGTCTCCTATTACTCTCCTCTATTCAGCCCCTTTCAGTTCATTCTGTTTTTTAAAAACAATAATGAACACATATATGAACATTTAGCTTGGAAGTCAAATATGAAAAGGGTATAAAAATCTAGGTACCTCTGAAAGCTTTAAAAGTGCCCTTTATTTCCAGCCATTTTATCAACAGTAAAAAGAAAAAACAAAAGATGTGCCCTTTAAAACATTAGAATATAAAGAAAGCAGAAATTTATTCCAGGAGGCCAATGAGAAACATTTATCCAAGGGTCCTTCTTTCGTTTTCTTTACCTTTTGCATTGATATATATACAGTAAATACCTATGTTAGACGCTGTGGTAGATTTAAGAATTTGTTATGCGGAGGGCTTACTACACTCATATTCAGAATTGTGTGATTTGAATGGGCAAGGAAAAATCTTCCTGACACCAGAGTGCCTGAAAGGCCACCAGGAGTCAGCAGAGCATGACATGTCATCATAAACGTCCTACTACAAAGCATTTCTAACGGATGGTATAGAAATAAGGGAAAGCCAAAACTCAGCCTGCCTTGTGACTTTGAGGGTTTAATAGAAAGAACGTCTAAAACATAAATGTGAAGCCTTTATCATAAATTAGTGGGCATACTGATTAGGAATTAGTAACTCAGTAATAGCTCTCCTTGAGCACCTAAATAACTTATTAAAAAGCTCAATTTGGCCGGGCGTGGTGGCTCACGCCTATAATCAATCCTAGCACTCTGGGAGGCCGAGGCAGGCGGATCACTCAAGGTCAGGAGTTCGAAACCAGCCTGTGCGAGACCCCGTCTCTACTAAAAATAGAAAGAAATTAATTGACCAACTAAAAATATATACAGAAAAAATTAGCCGGGCATGGTGGCACATGCCTGTAGTCCCAGCTACTCGGGAGGCTGAGGCAGTAGGATCGCTTAAGCCCGGGAGATTGAGGTTGCTGTGAGCTAGGCTGACGCCAAGGCACTCACTCTAGCCTGGGCAACAAAGTGAGACTCTGTCTCAAAAAAAAAAAAAAAAAAGCTCAATTTATAGAGGCGTGAGGTCTTAAAAATTTACCCAATGGGAAAAAATGCAGGGGTTAGGAGAACATAGAGAACCCCACCATATCCAACCCTACCATATCCATGAACTAATTAATACTAGAATACCTGTTTGTAAGATTCTCTCATTCAGCCCAGGCATGGTGGCTCACGACTGTAATCCTAGCACTCTGGGAGGCCGAGGTGGGAGGATCACTTGAGCTCAGGAGTTTGAGACCAGCCTGAACAAGTGTGAGACCCCATCTCTGTTAAAAATAGAAAAATTAGCCTGGCCTGGTGGTACTCACCTGTAGTTCCAGCTACTTGGGAGGCTGAGGCAAGAAGATAGCCTGAGGAGTTTGAGGTTGCAGTGAGTTATGATGATGCCACTGCATTCTAGCCAGGGCGACAGAGTGAGACCTTGTCTCAAAAAAAAAAACCAAAACAAAAGAAGAAGATAGCTGTGATAAAACTAGGTCCACCATTGTCTAGGTAGCTGCAGATGAATGTCCTTTAGCTGTGGTTTTTGAAAATACTTCTTCACCTCAAGTTTTGGAAGAAGTAAAAACTTGTTTAAGAAAAAAGATGAACAGAAGCAAATGATGAAAATGAATATTTTACTTGATGTTGGTAATATCACAATAAACTATGTAGAAAAATAAAGAAAAAATGCTTAAAAACAAACCAAAAAAACTGACTAAAAGGAAATATGCCACAGTACCAATAGTGGTTGCCTCTGATGAGATTGTTAATGTTATTTACCTACTTCTTCAAAATATTTTTATGCATATTGTAAGTTCTCTATAAAGAACTTAAATTACTTTTAAATTTCATTGAGTGTATTTTTCATTCTAAAAGTCTGTTCTTTTTAAAATCTTTTTTTTTGCAGCATTTTATTAAGAAAAACTGAATTTTACAGGGAACAGTATATCTACCTCTCAGATCTACCATTAACATTTATTTATACAATTAACATTTTAGTATAAAGCTAACATTAATACAGTGAAATTGGTAGATATTAACTGTACAGTTCCTTGAATTCTGATGAAAGAATACACCTGTACAATCTAAACCTTATCCAGTACAGACCCTGATCATTATTCCCAGGAAGTTTCCTTGTGTCCCTTCTCAATAACTCCTTACCCTAGCTCCATTGTTAACCACTGTTCTGATTATTTCCCCCACTGTATATTAGTTTTGCCTATTCCGGAACTTCATACAAATGGTATCATACAGTACGTACTACTTTATTTAAGGCTTTCACTCAACATGTTTTGAGATTCATCTAGGTTCTAGTGTATATCAATAGTTCATTCTGCTTTTGCTGAGTAGTATTCCTCTGAGTATACCACGGTTTATTCATTTTCCTATTGATAGTCTCCTGGGCTGTTTTCCATTGGTTATTATGAACAAAACTGCTTACAGGTATTTTTATGGACATTTTCATTTCTTTTGGGTATCTATCTAGGAGTACAATTGCTGTGTTGTAGAATAAATGTATATTTAGATTTTTACAAAACTGCTAGGCCTTTTCCTGAAGCGATTGTTACCACTTTACACTCCCACCAACAATGTACAGGTTGAGCATCCCATATGCAAAAGTTTGAAATGCTCCAGAATCCAAAACTTTTTGAGTGCCCCCATGATGCTCAAAGGAAATGCTCATTGGAGCATCTCAGATTTCAGATTTCTGGATTTGGGATGCTCAATGAGTAAACATCATGGAAATAGCCCAAATCTGGAAAAATCCGAAGTCTCAAACATTGCTGGTTCCAAGCATTTCAGGTAAGGGACATGCAACTTGTACCAGAGTTCCATTAGTTCCATATCCTTCCCAACATTTTGTGTTGATAGTCATTTGATTTTTAGCCATTTGGTAGGTTTATAGTGGGGTCGCATTGTGATTTGTTGGTATAAAGTTCTTTATAATATTCTCTTGTTACCCTTTATTACCCTTTTACTATAGTGATAGACCCTACATTTATTCCTGATATTGGCAGTTTGTGTTCATTTATTTAGGTCCTTATTTAGGAATCTATTAATTCCCAAATATAAGAGGATTTTCTGTGTGTTTTTAATTTCTGATTTCTTTGAACTCCATTGTAATCAGAACATACTCAGTATGATTTTAATTATTAATATTTCAAAGTTAGACTTGATTTATGGACCAGCTTAGTCTATCTTGATGAATGTGTCATGTATATGTGAAAGAATTTATATTCTGCAATTATTGGGTGTTGTGTTCTGTACATATCAAATAGTTCAATATGGGATAATGTTGATCAGGTTTTCTGTGTCTATTTTGTATGGCTTTTTTTGTTCTATCAATTACTGAGAGAGGGGCATTAAAATCTCCAGCTGTGATTGTGGATTATTTATTTTTCTCTTTGTCAGCTTTTACTCTATGTATTTCAAATCTGTTACTGGTTGTTTATCCAATTATGATGAGTGTCATTTTCATGTATTGTTCTTTTAATTGTCATGACATGTATCTTGTTCTTCCTTTTTTGGCTTTTGGTATTCAATATTTTTAGAATTCCATTTATACGTTAGCTTTTTAAAGCAAAAATCTCTACTTTTTTGGGGGAGGGGGTGTGTTTGTATATAGATTACAATATATGTCCTTAACTTTCCACAATCTATCCAGAGTTAATATTGTATTACGTTGCATTAAATGTAGAACTCTTGCATCTGAGTAGGTTCATTTGCTTCCCCTATGCTTTATACCAGGGATGAGTAAACGACAGCCCACAGGCTTGCTGCCTATTTTGTAAATAAAGTTTCATTGGAACACAGCCATACTCATTCATTTATGTATTCTCTACGGCTGCTTTTGCACTATAATGGTAGAATATTCCACAAAGCCTACAATATTTACTATCTGGGCCTTCACAAAAAAGTTTGCTGACCTGCTTTATGCTATAGTTGTCATTATATATACATACACACATACCCCTATACATGTTATACCCCTACAATACAGTATTTTAAATAGATTTTGCTTTAAATAGTCCTATATATTTTGAGGAGATTAAAAGAAAAAAAAAGTCTTTTAGAATTACTCTGACACATACAATTTTGAGTGTTATTTCTTCCGGAAGATCTGAGTTTCCATCTGGTGTCGTTTTCCTTCAATTCTAGTTGTATATGAAAATGTCTGTTTCACCTTCATTCTTGAAGGATTTTTTTTGCAGGTAACATAAAATTTTGGATTGATAGGTTTTTTTTTTTCCTTCTGTTACTTTAAAGATTTCACTCTCTTGCCATCCTCCACTGTTCTGTTGAGAAGTCAGTGACAATTTGAGTTGCTCTTGTGTATGCCTTGTGGCAGTTTTTCCTGGCTGCTCTCAGGATTTTCTCTTCATCTTTCGTTGTCATCCATTTGCTACTTCCAGATGTGGTTTTCTTTATATGAATGCTGCTTGGTGTCTGCAGAGCTTCTTGAATCTGCAAACCTGGCCTTTCACCAGGTTTGGGAAATTTTGGCCATTATTCCTTCAAATATTTTTTCTGCTCTGTTCATTCCTTTTTGTCTGGGAATTCAGGGACTCATTTTAGACCTTTTGGTGTTGTCCACAGGTTCCTAAGGCTGTGCTCACCTTTCTGCAATCTTTTTTTTCTTTGTGTTCTTTTGATTGTTGATTCCTATTTATTTATCTGCCTCCAACTTCACTGATATTTTCCCTGTTATCTTCATTCTGCTTTGAAGTGTATCCAGTGAGATTTGGGGGTTTAGATATTTTTTATATCTAGAATTGCACTTGTGTTCTTTTTTCTGATTTTGGCTGAGATTATTTTTTTTACTCATTCCAAGCATATTTTCCTTTATATCACTGTGCACAGTTATAATAATAGCTGCTTTTAAATCATTGCCTATTATTTCCAACATCCGGGTCATGAGCAGGATGGTCTGTTAATTTTTGAGATTATTATAGTTTTATATGCAGTTGTAAGAAATCATACAGAGAGATCCCTCATACACTTTACCCAGTTTCCCCCAATGTTAGCATCTTGTAGAACTCCAGTATAATATCACAACCAGGATATTGTCATTGATACAGCCCACCAAGCTTATTCAGATCTCCCCAATTTTACTTGTGCGTGTATGTGTGCACACACATTTAGTTCTATGCAGTTTTATCATGCATAGGTTTGTATATCTACCACCACAATCAAGATACTGAATAGTCTATCACAGCAAAGATCCCTCATGTCGGCCCCCCCTTTTTTTTTTGAGATGGGGGGTCATACTGTGTTGCTCAGGCTGGAGTGCAGTGGCTATTCACAGGAGCAGTCATAGCACAGTACAGCCTCGAATCCTTGGGCTCAAGTGATCCTCCCACCTCAGACTCTTGAAAGTAGCTGGGATTGCAGGCATGTACATGTTGCCCTTTCTTAACCATAGCCATCTTCCTCCCTGGCAGCCACTGATCTGTTGTTGTCCATTTCTGTAATTGTGTCATTCTAGAAATGTTACATAGATGGACTCAATACATTGTGTAACCTTTTGGGATTGGCTTTTTTTCATTCAGCAACATTTCTTTGAAATTCATCCAGGTTGCTGCTTGTGTCAATAGTTTTGTTGCTGTTTATTGCTGAGTTGTATTCCATGTTAGAGTTGTACCACAATTTGTTTAGCCATTAACCTGTTGAAGGACATCTGCGTTGTTTGCAGTTTTGAGCTATTATGAACAAAGCTGCTGTGAATTTGTGTACAGGTTTTTATGTGAATATGTTTTCATTTCACTGGGAATAAATGCCCAAGAGTGTGTTTCAGATTGGCCTTATCATTTTTCCCACTAGCAGTGTATGAGTGATGATCTCGTTTTTCTGTGTTCTCCTTAAAATTTAGGGTTTTCAGTACTATTTTAGCTATTTTTAGTAGGTATTTCTTGATACCTCATTGTGCTTTTAATTTTCACTTCCCTAATGGCTAGTGAAGTTGAACATCTTTTGGTGTGCTTATTTGCTGTGTTTTTATCCTCTTCATTGCAATGTCTGTTCATGTGTTTTGCCCATTTTCTAATTGAATTGATTTTTACCGTCAAGCCTTGAGCGTTTTAGATAATAGTCTATTTGTTGCATATGTACTTTGCAAATATTTTCTCCCAGTCTGTTGTTTGTCTCTTTATCCTTTTAACTTTATTCTTTTAACAGGGTCTTTTGCAGATAAAAAGTTTTACTTTTTTTTGAGATGAGGTCTCATGTTGCCCAGGCTGGTCTTGAACTCCTATACTCAAGCAGTCCTTCTACCTCAGCCTTCCAAAGTGCTGGGATTACAGGTGTGAGCCACTGTGCTGGCCAACCTTTTCATTTTGGTGAGGTCAGGTTTAACAGTGTTTGCTTTTATAGATTGTGCTTTTGGTGTCAAGTCTTTACCTAACACTAGGTCTTGAAGGGTTTTTTTCCCCCTGAAGATCTTACAGTTTTATGTCTGTGATCCATTTTGAGCTAATTGTTATATTAAATGTGAGGTTTAGGTCAAAGGTTTTTTTGTTTCTTGGGTTTTTTTCTCTAAAAAACGTCCAGCTACACCAGCATCATTTGTTCAAATAACTTTTCTCCATTGAGTTGTTTTATCAAAATTCAGTTGGAGGCCGGGCGTGGTGGCTCACACCTGTATCCTAGCACTCTGGGAGGCCGAGGTGAGAGGATTGCTTGAGCTCAGGAGTTCAAGACCAGCCTGAGCAAGAATGAGACCCCATCTCTACTATAAATAGAAATTAGCCAAACAACTAAAAATAGAAAAAAATTAGCCAGGCATGGTGGCGCATGCCTGTAGTCCCAGCTACTTGGGAGGCTGAGGCAGAAGGATTACTTGAGCCCAGGAGTTTGAGGTTGCTGTGAGCTAGGCTGACACCATGGCACTCTAGCCCGGGCAACAGAGTAAGACTCTGTTTCAAAAAAAAAAAAAAATTCAGTTGGGCTTATTTGTATGGGTCTATTTATGGGTTTTCCTATTAAGTTGCATTGATCCACACATCTTTTCCTCTGCAGTACTACTGTGGCTTGATTACTTAAGCTTTATAAAGCTAGCCTTAATATCAGGTAATAAGTCCTTCCACTTTATTCTTCTTTTTCAAGATTGTATTAGCTAGATTAGGGGCCTTTACTTTTTATTGCTTTTAATATAAATTTAAAAATATATAAATATTATAAATAAATATGTAAATTTAAAAATAAGCATATTTATGTCTATAAAAAACCTTTACTGGGATTTTCATAGGAATTGCATTAAACTTATAGATCAATTTAAATTGATATCTTTACCATGTTGTCTTCCAATCATGAACCATGGCCTATCTCTCAATTTAGGTCTTCTTTATTTTTCATGAGCATTTTGTAATTTTCAGCATATAGATCTTGTATATGTTTGTAAAGTTTATACGTTAACTATTTCATTTTATTGAGTGATTCTGATTTTTTTTTTTTCTTTTTTGAGAATGGGTCATGTTCTGCTTCATATGTGCAGTAATTTTGGATGTATTCTGGACATAACTTGTAGAAAATCTAGATTCTGTTTTATTTGTTTAGCGGGCAGTTTACTTGACTGACCTTCTGCAGGGAGTGGCAGCTCAAATCTCAGTTTCTTTAGCCTTAGTGTTAGTGCCTTCAGGGGTCAAGCAAAGATTCGGGCAGAGTTCAGACACTAGGTTTGGGGCTTCCCCCTCCCACTACCGTTCTGAGATTTCCTACCTCATTTTCCAGTGGCTGTAGTTGCCATCCTCTCTTGTTCTTCAAGTCTTTGAGACTGCAGGTTTTCTCTGTTAGTTTTAGCCAACCCACATGACACAGACTGGGACCTCTTTGCAGACCAAAAGCCATAAACGAATGAAATGGGGCAACTCACCCCATACCATTCTCTTCCTAATGTCAACTCCCCTCTAATGTTGCTTGTTGTTTTTTTATTCTCCAGGGTCTTATGGTAGTTGCTTTTAATATATTTTGGTCAGAATTTATACTTATCTCTGGAAGAACTGAATCAGAAGGCACTTACTTGGTATTTTGTAGTGATTCATTTTCAGGTTATCTAGTCCATGTTGCCAGAAAAGTAAGTTGTGTTATAAGGAGGGAAAGATCCTTTTCTTCCATGTTGGAAAATGGTTTTAAGGGAGAAAAATATAAATGTTTTGGAGTCAGGTAGAGAAGGGTATGAATTTTGGCTTTGCTACCTGCTAGTTGTGTGACATTGGTGGTTTTATTGACCTATCTGTAAAATGAGGGTTAAAAGCACCCATATCACGTTTATTGTAAAAAGTAAAAAAGATTTTTAAAAATTACACTAAGCATAGTATCTCACACTGAAGTGATAGTTATTAACCAGATTTTCCCACTCCATATTGCATATTTAATCCATATTTTACAAATGAAATCATTAAGATCTGAGCTGGCCCCACTCTGAGCTGTACACTAATTTTTTCTGATAAAAGGGGAGACTTTGTCCCGCAGGGTTCATTCACTAAATGCAAATGCTAATTAGCATACCTCAAAAGACAGAAGTTTTCTCTGCAAGAACCTAGGAATGAATGTGCACTTTCCTTTAAGTTTGTCAAAAAGCAGAGTAAAGGACTCTATTACCAGATCATTTAAGAGTTTGAAATGTGAAAAAAAATGTTCATTTTTCCTTTTATAGGAATCCCCTCCTCACATAGAAAATTACTGTCTACCAGAAGCTGTTGCATTTCTTCAGAATAATAAGGAACCTGAGGCCGGATTATCACAGAAGAGAAAAGCTCCTACGGAGAAAAATAAGATCAAACGATCTAAGTTACACTGATTATATCTACTCTTTAGTTACTAAACATTAAATTTTTTTAAAAAGCCTGAATGTTACTGTGATGGATTTGTGTAGTAGTTTAAAGATGAGTACCTAAAGAATGGAGTATAATGATGCCCCCACTTGAGTTCTGAATACCTGAAATTTTAATCACTGAAATATTAATAAAAAGTTACTGAAATAACAACACAGTACAACTAGCTTGTTGTTAAACCCCATAAAGTGTAAAAGGGGATTTTTTGTCTTTTTTTTTGGTTGTAAATATCTGAGGCTATAGCTTGGAAGTTTTAGCAAGGTGATGGATTTTGCTTTAAAATGTCAGCCTTAATTCATGACAAGAGTTATCAACTGGGATGTGTTTATGTTTTCCCTGATTTTTATCTTCTCCCCATTTTACCTCTTTTTAACAGGAGCCTGAGCACAGGGTTTAATGAGGAAGCTGGGGCTTTAAACTTAAACATGTATGTATATATGTATATGTATGTTTGTACAAATCTCCATGATGTTTGCCAAGTTTGGGTGCCAAAACTTGGAAAATACAATAATAAAGAATAAAAGTTGTGACTGAAATTAGCATTAAAATGTGTTAAGATAAATTTTTTATTTAGAATAATTTATTTAGAATATTTAGAATTATAGAGGTTAGGTTAAAAAATGCTTTTATTGGGCAAAAAAAATTTTAGTTAGCCTTTATTATACTAACCTAAACACTAGATACTATGTGTATTACCATGGAGTAGAGGGTGTCCCTGCCCCTCAAGAGAACTGGCACTTGGAAGTTTTCAGTTTTGAGAGTTCACAGTTTAGGACAATACACAAATTGTACACGGAGAAATTGGTAGCATTATCATGTAAACACTGCCCTCTGACCCTTCCCCCAAACAAAAACCACCTGGTTTTATCAGAACTGCTTTATGTTAGCTGAATCAGTCCGTAGATATGCAATGTTTCCCTAAATTTCACCACTTAAAATTCTTTGAGAATTGATAAATTTTATGATACTATTTCTCTCTATCCCAGATAAAATTCTCTTATCTACCATTTTCTTTTCTGCCAAAATTCGGAACTATTTTCCAGTTCAGGTCTTAGATGCAGGGTTTACAAGTCCAAGGCTCCAGATCTCAGTCTCCTCCCCAACTCTCCAGGATCTACCTGCCCACACCCTACATAAACCACTGCAGCTCTGGCGTTGGCTCATAGTCTATAAATGTCCTAATGCCAGCAAGGATATCCTCTTGTATGCAGATAATTCCAAGCATAGGTCATTCTCTCCTTTAAAGTGGGGGGGGTTCCTTTGATTAGTCTGATTTTGAGTTTCTCAGAATTGCTACACTATTTTAACCACGTCGGTACCAGCGTTGACTATAGTCATCAGCCACAGATGAACTCGAGCGTTGACTTTAGCCGACAGCCGTGATATGAAGGTGCACAGCGCAGTGTCGGCTTTAGTCGACAGCCAAAAGCTTTTGCTTTTATCTCTGCAGCTACAGTGTGTACATTCAGCTAATAAGTTACTATGAATCTGTGACCTTTTAACAAGTCCTTAGTAGGAGTTATCATAGTTATTTTCCTAAAGCTGCCTGTAAAGTAAAACAAGCTTTCAGTGCTTTAAAACTTTCCTCATCACACAAGAGCAAAACGGATTCGTCGTCAATGCACAGCACAAACTATCGTGCGGACTATGAGTGCCGGCTGTGGGCAAGGTTTCGCGGCCGGTGAGCGCCGTACCGAAGTTGTTAATCTGTGATACTTAAATTAGCACCACATATCCCTCCATGAATTCTCTTGTGCATTAGTCTGACTTCACCAACATTCACTGACATTCATTGTTGACTCAGTAGGACTCCGGAGCCTGTAAGATACTGAGTGCCTGGGATTCAGCAGCAAATGCCTAGAACACTTGATCTCTCAGAGGTTAAAGAGACAGGAATCCTTAATGTACATACAGTACTCAGTTATACTTAGATTTAGTGTTTATATTGTTATGGACCAAGTTGTATCTCCGCAAATGAATAGGTTAAAACTTAGACCCCAATGTGACCATTTGCAGAGAAAGCATTTAGGGAGGTACTTAAGGTTACATGAGGTCATTAAGAATGGGTCCCTAATCCAACAAGAGAGGAAGAGACACCAGGAGTACACACGCCTAGAGGAAAGTCCTGTAAGGAACAGTGAGAAGGTGGCTATCTGCCTATACACCAGGAAGAAAAGCCTCAGCAGATACCAATCCTGCTGGCTCCTTGATTTTGGATTTCCAATCCCCAGAACTGTGACAAAATAAATTTCTGTTCTTTAAGCCACCCAACCTTGATGTTCTGTTATAGTAGCTCAAGCAGACCAATAACAATATTACAGTGCAAAAGTTTTTAGCCTGGGGCCCAGGATGCCTGCGAATGGACATAGGCACAATTTTGCACACGAGCATTTATTTTTAGGGTCGAGCTCATAATTCTAGAGTTTAGGTCTGCGACTTCCCACCCAAAAGTCACAAACCCCACTGCTCTAATCTAAACCTGTTATTTCACAGATATACCTCTCACCAAGAAGTGCTTTAATACACAGGTTGCTTTATATCAGGGGTTGGCAAACTTTTTGTATAAAAGGACAGATGATAAACATTTTAAACTTTGTGACATTTTCCCATCAACCTTTTAAAAATGTAAAAACCGTTCTTAGCTTGAGGCCATACAAAAATAGGTACTGGGCCATAGTTGACTGACCCCCCTGCTCTATATTCCTAAAAATATTTTTAAATCTAGATCTGTCAACAAGCAAGGCACCCAGCTCTTTGTTTTTCTACCACCCTATGAGTAGTACCAGCCATTAGGCAAAGCCACTTAATGCTAGTTTAACATTTGGGAATCTGCAATGAAAATTATCAACTGTTTTAAATTTCTGAGGTATTTATGGGAAGGGGGGAACCATGGTACAGATATTTAATGTAAGCTCTTTTTAAGCCATAAAAGACTGTTAAAAGAAAATGTAAAAAGCAATAGAAACTGATAAACAAGCTGGGTGTGGTGGCTCAAACCTGTAGACCCAGCTATTGGAGGGGCTGAGGCAGGAGGATTGCTTGAGCTTAGGAGTTCAGTTTGAGGCTGCAGTGAGCTACAGTAGTGGCCACTGCACTCCAGACTAGGCAACAGAGCCTCTCAACTGCTCATCTCTTAACAACAACAAAAAACACTGATGAATGAGAGAATCGAGCAATTACCCTGCCATATCAACATGAACTACATGCATTTCAGTATAACCTGATAGTTGTGGGAAAAGCTCTCTATATAGAATAATTCCATTTACAGCTCCTAACGAGATCATAGATCTAGGCACCGATTGTCAGTAACTGCAAAAACCATTACATAAAAGGCAAATGGGGGATTTTATGATAGATCAAGCTGACAACACGTAAACTCATTGATCCATCAAGACAACCAGTTGCGTGGCTCTGATGTGATGCGATAAGGAAGCACAGAACACTATGAAGTATTCTTGTCCCTACTCCTGTTAATTAGACTCATATTTGATCAAGTCTCCAGATCTATGTAGAATCAGTCAACATTGAGTCAAGATACAAAAATCACACTTGAAACTTTAATATAAAGAATTGTTGATTAGTAAAAACTACTAAAAGGGATAAAAAAGAGTATAAAAGTAGCAACTGTAGAAAGCAACTACTACCCTAACACAGGAGAGGGAAGGCGGAAGGAACTTGGACACTAAGAAGAGGACACCGTCCTCTCCCCAAGACAGTCACACTTCAGCAAATGAAGTGGTAAAGAAACTTGCTGGAGGCTAAAGGCCTCAACTGACCTAGACTCCTGCCACTAGGTGGCCGGAAAACCTGCCAGGGTCTCTGGGCCCCAGCGGACTGTGGGAAGCAGTGCTGTAGCGAGGAGAAACTTACAGGAGGGTGTGGACTACTGCAGAATCCCAAGAGCCACACAGAGAACACTTCCGGGCTCTACCACGTGCCCGTTCACCGACCACTATGGAAAACAGCACACCAGGAAGCGAAGTCCCTTCCTCCTGCTCTAGCTTTCCACTGTCTCAACAGTGCCGTATATTGACAACAGTCTGTTGATAATGGAACCAGGTAAGTGTTGCACTTGGCTTCTACTACACAGATCCCACAGTCCTCACTGAGATCAGGGAGCTCATCTCAACGGCACAGTCGTGCCTGCCCTCGGCAGAGCAGCCTCAGATTTCAAGGATGTGGGTGCTCCCCTCACTAATATACTTCTCAATGTCTTAATTAAGTGGTGTCTTGTGGACCTCCTCAGAGGGTGTAGTTTAGGAGACTGGGATGCGCAGGTTGCGCATGATAAATCCACTCCATCATTCCCATCTCCCTAAGCCTAATCTTTCCTCCCCCTCTGGCATAACAACTTCACTAAACATAGGCCACCATGGAGTCCAAGTTTCAGTCAACCAACCAAGCAAGCTGTTAAGAGCCTTAATGGGCTAATCCTTTAAATCCAGAATCCCTAGTAAGTGTACCCATACCAATGAATTCCAGATCAATCCGGCGTTATAACTGGCACTCTACCCATTTATAGGAAATGTAGAAAGGCAATACAGTGTGGAAAACTCTACAAGCCAAGTGAGCAGGTTTCCTCAATAACTAAAATGGTTAAAAAAGAATAAAGTGGGGGAATTAAGGGAGACTTAGAAAACTAAAAGCAATGGGTCATCCTTATCTGGATTCTTTTTCAAAAAAACCAACTGTAAAGCACCATGAGAAATAAGATAAATGTTAACATCAACAGGATATTTGATAATAAAGAAATGTTGCATAGGTGTGATAATGGTGTTTTGGTTGGTAAGTCTTTATCCATTGGTGTAATATTTATGGATGAAATAGGCCTGGGATTAGCTTTAAAATAATCCAGGAAATGGAGAGGGTGTTCACAGGTAAAATAAGAGTGACCACAAACTGATAATTGTTGAAGCTGGGCTAGGGGCTCAACGGCATTTATTATACTATGACTATTTGAAGAATTTCATCATAAAACAGTCTTCAAAAAAAAATCCCACCCCCAGCAATCAAAAAAGAAAAAAGGATAGTACAACTCACCTCAACATTAAGAATTTTCTGCTGCTTTGAGGGGGAGCCTGAAGTGAGGCTCTAGTGCATCCACAATAACCTGGGAAGGCGACAGGGTAAAAGGGTACTTTCAAGTCAAATTCGAAGGAGCATTTCCCATTTTCCTCCTCTAGCCTTAAATCTAGGGAGAAGAGTGGAAGCAAAGCCTCATGGTTAAGAACATGCTGTAGCCAAAACATCTAGGTTGGAATCCCGGCTCCTTCATTACTAGCTGTGACTTCAAGCAAGCTATTTCACTTTTCAGAACCTATTTTCCTGTCTTTAAGGGATTTTCAGGGTTAAACAAGACATTTGTTACCTGTTTAGAACAGTGCCTGGCCTAAGGTTAAAAACTATTAATATTTAAATAATTTTTTAAAATTCCAGTGAGTGTTTTAACACTCTTGCTAGGCTGGAGCTAAAGTTTAAAAACAGGAGAGGATGTCAGGGCAGAACAAAGGAATATAATGGAAGCTTGCAACCTGCTCTTCACCCCCATTACCATGGTGTCACTGAGGTTGGGAGTCCCTGACTTCCCAGGGAAGTCCCAGGTTTAATTCAGATTCTAATTAAAGGCATAAATTTGAACTGTAAAAATCAGAGAAATTCAGGAATAAAGCCACGGTAGTCTCAGCGAGTTAAAACCAAAGATAAGCCCTAAAAGACTCCGGTCGGTGCCCAAACCCCATTAAAAAGGATGCTTACGTGCAACCCACATGACCTTTAAAAGGCAGGAACTGGTAAGTAAACTGAACCACAGACTAAGAGTGCAAGGCAGTCCAAGCATCTGAGGTTCCAAATCCTAAGCAGATGAGCTGTAGGATTCTGCAGTTGCCCAAGGTTATCTATGGTAAAGTTAATTAATTATGGTTCAATTCATAGTCACCAGGGAGAACTGAAGAATTCTACAGAAACCATTAAAATCCAGGTGTTGTAACTGAGAACATAATGGAAGGGCAAATTAAAAGTAGCCAGGAGTAATGTAGGGCAGATTAACAGTGAGTAAACTCTGGAATGGTTAGAGATTTATTGTCAAGAGACAAGTCAAACAAAATGAAAATATTGTTAGAGGTTAGCAAGTGGCTATAAAAATTGTATCAATGGTGAGGTAGTTATCTAAGAAATGAAGATGAAATATAAATAATGGTCCTTATACTGATAATTATAAGACTATAAGAAGTGTACATATGGCCAGGTGTGGTGGCTTATGCTTGTAATCCTAGCACTTTGGGAGGCTGAGGCGGGTGGATCACCTGAGGTTAGGAATTAGTTCAACACCAAGCCTGAGCAAGAGTGAGACCCCATCTCTACAAAAAATAGAAAAAATTAACTGAGTGTGGTGGCACAAGCCTACAGTTCCAGTTACTCCGGAGGCTGAGGCAAGAGGATCTCTTGAGCCCAGGGGTTGGAGGTTGCAGTGAGCTATGATGACGCCACTGCATGCTAGCCTGGGCAACAAAGTGAGACTGTGTCTCCAACAACAAAAAAGAATTTAGTATTTTAGTTTAGGTGTCTTTTCCCCACTTCGGTAGCCATTTCCCTTCATTTAACAGTATCCCAAAATTTAAAAATATAGTAATCCTTTTGGGGTAAGAATGCAATGTAAGGGATTTCCTACATAAACTAGCCCTGTGATTGTTTTGCAGCTCCCTATGAGGGAAGTAATTTATCTCTTATTCTGACATAACCCAGTGGCTCCCAAATTTTGTAGTAGATTAGAATTACCTGTGGAACTTAAAGAAAAATCCCTCTGCTCAGGTCACACCCCATACCAATTAAATCAGAATGTCTAGGGGTGGGAATCAGTCATCACAGTATTTTTTAAGATCCCTAGATTTATTCCAAAATGCAGTTTAAGAACCATGGATGTAATCTTGTAGAGTTGCCCCACTTCTTTTCTTTTTTTTTCCCCAATTTTATTGAAATGTGTCAAGAGTACATGGGCAGCACAAATGTATGAACAGGAAAAAAAATCACATGTACAATTTTTAAAAAGTGAAGGTTAATCTTGGGAGATATCAGTTCCCCCCTCTCTCTCCCCCCACAGACTTCCATGTGATATAAAAAACTTCAGCTGCAGTATTTTTTAGAGAATGATATACTATCTGAACTCCGAAGTTAAAAAGGAAGAGACACAAAGTCTCTGTCCTTAGGCAATGCTTCAAATTTCCATACGCTAACATTCAAAACAATCAATAGTTTATTTTGTACATCTTGCCTCCCCCCCAAAAAATATAAAATTGAAATTTGAGTTCTCTGGGGAAAAAAGGTAAAAAGAGATGGTGCAGAAAATCATTGCTAACAACTATGTCACAGCAAGGCAAGAAACGGTAAAATATACTAAGATTTTAACTTAGTATATTTAACAGTCAAAAATTGCTATCCGGTCTCAAGAAAAACAAAAATTGGTCATAGAAGACCATGTTTCCTAAAATGTCAATGCAAAACATAGAATGTCACACACTGAATATTTCCAATAAATTTAAGTCATTCCCGCTGTTATATCTGCTGCCATTGTTAGTGAGAAAGTGACCACCTCCTACTTAGTTAACCCAACTTCTCACCTGATTCTAAAGCTGTCTGCTCTAATCACAAATAAGACAGGCCGTGAATGCTGTTTGCCTCATACTTACTATTTTCCATCATATTTAAAGACAAAGGATCTTATCTTTACAGAGGTTTCTTGCTGCATTCTTTGAACCCCTGAACAGTTCAGTTAAGGGATTGAAAAGACTGTTTTAAAGCTGACAACTTAAGTTCCATCTTCTGTGTTACTACATTCAATTACTATTTAGAATTCCAGTTACCCCTTGGGCTGCAATTCCAAAACGCTTGAACTACGTTAATGATTACTTTCATGTATATCCTAAATCCCTGATGTGGACACAATTCCTCTTATTTTAGATAAAACAAATATGATTATTTAAAGCAATTATTTCTTATTCAATATATCTTTCATAATATTCTTTATTTCAAAGCCAAGAAGCAATTCATAATTTACTTGCATTCTGCATGCCCCATTAACACCTACTTATTATAGATGGTGATGAAAAACCATTACAAATCTGCGGTCTCAGAACTAATTAATACTAGAATACCTGTATTCTAGCAGGGTGGCTCATACCTGTAATTCTACCACTCTGGGAGGCCAAGGTGGGAGGATCTCTTGAACTCAGGAGTTTGAGACCAGCCTGAGCAAGAGCAAGATCCCATCTCCACAAAAAATAGAAAAATTAGCCAGGCGTGGTGGCGAACAACTGTAGTCCCAGCTACTCAGGAGGCTGAGGCAGTAGGATCGCTTGAGCTCAGGAGTTTGAGGTTGCAGGGAGCTTTTGCCACTGCACTGTAGCCCAGGCAATAGAGCGAGACTCTGTCTTATAAAAAAATAAACAAAACTCTCATTCCTCTGTTCTCTTCCTGATCTCTGATTATTCCTATTAATTTCCACTCCTTACAGATTCTGACCAACTCTGCATTTCTTTTTTAGTCACCACACCCATGGTCTGACCTCTTTCAATTCTGACCCCACACTCCCAACCTCCTGACATCTCCACCTATTCTATCCCAAACCAATTTCACATTCTAATAGAGGGAGATACAAAAGTAAAATGTTTAGTGTGCCAAATAAAGAGTAATTACTACAGAAGAGTCTTTTCTAACAAATGGTTCTGGGCAAGTAGATATCGACATGCAGAATGAAGTTGGACCCCTAACTCACATATACAAAAAATTAACTCAAAATGGATTAAAGACCTAAATGAAGAGCTGAAACTATAAAACTTAGAAGAAAATAAGCATATTATCTTTGTGACCTTGGGTTAGGCAATGGTTTCTTAGATATGACATTTAAAGGACAAGCAACTAAAGCAAAAATAGATAAACTGGACTTCATCAAAACTGAATTTTTTTCTTTTTTTTTTAAAAACAGGGTCTTGTCATCCAGGCTGGAGTGCAGTGGCACAATCAGCTCACTGTAACCTTGAACTCCTGGGCTCAAGCAATCCTCCTGCCTCAGCCTCCCAAGTAGCTGGGACTACACATGCACGCCACTATACCTGGCTAATTTTTAAAGGTTTTAAAAATTAAAAACATTTTTTATAGATAGGGTCTTGCCACATTGCCCAGGCTGCTCTGGAACTCTTGTTCTCAAGCCATCCTCCTGTCTCACAGCCTCACTAGTAGGTGGGATTACAGGCAAAAGCCACGACGCCCTGCTCAAAATTGACAATTTTGTGCTTTAAAAGACACTACTAAGAAAAGGAAAAAAATGGGAGAAAGTATTTGTAATTCACATCTGATAAGGGACTAATACACAGAATAAAGAACTCACAATTCAATAGTAAAATACAATTTAAAACTTGACAAAAGACTCTGCAATAGACATTTTTCCAAATATATACAAATGACCACTAGGCACGGGAAAAAATACAAACCAAAGCCACAGTAAGATGCCACTTCACATCCACTAGGAAAACTATAATCAGAGTCTGAAACAAGAGAAACTGGAATCTTCAGTCATTGCTGGTGGAAATAATATGTGGTGAAGACACTTTCAAAGTCTGGCAGTTCCTCAAGTTACCATATGACCCAGCAATTTCACCCCTAGGTACACAGCCAGACAACTGAAAACATGTGGACACAAAAACCTGTACATGAAAGTTCACAGCAACATTATTCATAATGACAAACTGAAAAAACCCCAAATGTTCAACTGATGCATGTATAAATTAAATACAGCACATCTGACTTTTTTTTTTGCTAGCTCCCTCCCTCCCTGACAACTATCGTTTAGCAATAAAAAGGAATGAAGTATTGATACAGGCCATAACATGGACGAGCCTCAAATACATGCTAAGGAAAAGCCAGTCACAGAAGACCCTGTTTAAATGAAATTTCCAGAGTAATACAGAGAGACAAAAAATAGAATACTGGTGGCTTAAGAGGCTGAGGGATGTGGGGGGGAATCAAAAAGATGACTAATAGGTTCAGGATTTCTTTTTGAGGTGATGAAAATGTTCAGGAATTAAGAGTGGCGATGGCTGCATAACTTTGGAGACGTATTAAAAACTACTTACACTGTACACTCTAAAAGGGTGACTTTTATTTTTAAAAAAAAGGTTTAAAAATACCTATGGAGGAAATTAAATGAGGGAAGATAGGGAGTTTAAGTTTCTATATGTATATGTTCTACTATAAATAGTTCTATCAAAAACAAAAAACAAGCACAAAGAATATTCAAATAGTAAATTGTGAACATTAAACATTTAAACTCCATTACCAAAAGTGACTTGAAGTATACTTTCACTAGTTTAGAAATGAAGCGACTATAATCCAAATTAAATCCTTAAATTTAAAATTACTGCTCTTTTGGGAAATGTGTAAGTTTCTCAAGGGACAATGCCCCAAATCTTGTCTACAGAATAAAAATCTTAGATTGCCTTATCATAGTTTAAGGTAATAAAATTTAATATACCATTTAAAACAAAAGTATATTTCAATACTTTTTTAAAGATGAAGAATGTTTATCACAGCTTTGCAGCCACTTTCCCAACATCCCAAGTGCCCTACACACATTTCTTAAACACAAAGTACATTCCTGAATTGAGAGCATCATCATCTTCCCACAGTAAAAGAGGCATGACATCAACTCATCATGTACAAAGATAAAAGGTTTAATAAAAACCATTAAACTCCAAAATCCATATATTTACTTTTTATTGAATTTGTTAATGTTACAGAGTTCTTGCACTGCCAAACCATGCCTGAGAATTCAAAGAAAGAAATGGTACAATGGACAGCCTCATCCACCCATCATACAGTATATTAAAACTTGATTCATGTACATTTTGATATTTTCACAATATTTTAAAAAGTTGTAACAAGAGTTGGAATTTAAATCTGCTGCAGGTCTTCAGATTTCTAGTACAGTATGCCATTAAACAATACCTCCATATATTCACCTCAGTTCGTTCCTCGATAACAGAACCCCAACAAAATTTTGCTGGAAAAAAAGGCATACTTTTCAGGGAAAACATGTGGCTCAAGGTCCAAGAGATTATTTACTAAGGTTTTGGTTCCCAAATGAAGTCTTCAGTTTAACCAAGAATCCCGTTTCTTGTTTAATCATCCAACCTCCCATTTTCTGGCTCAGTTACTTCCACCCAAATACATCAGAAGGCATCCTGCCCACCACCTCCAATAATGCCAACATTATTGCAAAAATGTGGCTGGCAGGTCCTGTCAGGAGATACTGTAACCTCCTAGAAGTCAATTCCTGCACTGACACTTCCATCAAGATGGAACTTGCTACAGGAAAATAGCCCCACATCAGGATAGTTTCACTTGCCCATTTGCTTCACTCTTGCCAGTAGCAAGTCTGCAACTCCTGCATTTGGCAAAGGGATTTATTATAGAGAAACCCAGACTGCATCAAGTGGTTACATGCCACTCTGAAATATTTCTGTTGAACCAAGAGAGAACTAAGAAACTGCCAGACTAACTCATTAGGTAGAAAGAAACTTTTCTATGTAATCCTGGGTAGCTTCAAGTCCTTTTTTAAGACTAAAAACTACTAGGCAGTTATACTGTAATTATTAAAAATGAAGTGCTACATCACCAGTCTTTTACCCTGACTCCAAATGAACAATATAAAGACACACCAAAAGGTTGATAAGAGAGCTAGCTGGGACAATCGTTGCATATACAGAACTTCCAATACCTTAAATTTGGGCACAAGTTAAATTTTGGGCACAATATATGGAATTCTTAAAGATCATGCATGATCCCTTTACCTTTTATGGGTTTTAGCTGAGGTTTTTTGCTTACATTACTTTAAATTTGTAAGGACAGGTCAGTGAATCCCTTAGCCTGAGCAGAAACCACTTTCCACTGCAGTTTACTACACATCTTAGACCTGATTAGAGGAGGCTTTAGCAGCACCTGAAGTAGAGCCTCTGGCATCCACTGCCCTTTACATCAAAGGCTATTTGGTTCTACTCTCGGGATTGGCAAATTCACAAGACATTTCACAATTCTAATGCATACTTCAGGTTACTTACTTAACCAAGCAATATGCTCTGTCAAAGAACTTATTTCAAGTCAAAGCAAAAAAGGCCTTAATGTGGAACAAAGAAAAAGCATTATCCAAATAAAAAATTACTAAGAGAAACAAGATTATTCTCTCCCCCATTCCCTTTCCCACTTGGAGGACCCAAGTTTGGGTGAATTTAATTTGTGGTTACCTCAGAACACAACTAAAAGTTTAAATTACAAATCACGGCCCTACACAGATGATCTGAACACATCAGTTCTTTTGAGATAAGTGTGTTCCAGGAAGTCTAATATAGCCACAGCCTACTAGAGAGTATTCCTTAAGGGTGGGGCACGGGACAGGTTAATTAAGGTCACTTAAATCTTCATCTTTTACAGCAGATCAGAACCCAGATGGCTGACTTTCTGCAGGATTTCTGATAGGAATCCAGTAGAGCTGGTTTCAAGGTTCACGTCGACAATTAATAGCTGTAACCTTCTTATCCAGAAGTTGTGATCCACATGAAGTCCACAATGAGTGCAGCAAATCTGAGGTAGTCAACCCTTACGAAGGCTCAGTATCTGAACATAAAAAGATTTTGAAATGACCACTGGCTGCAGGTTTTGTTTTTTTGTATTTGTAGAGTAATTATGAAAGAACACTGTGGAATCTAGTTCACACATTTATATAACAATGAAAATTCCTCTAAATCCAATACACAAAAAGAGCAGCTGTGACACTTTAAACTTCCATAGTGCAATAGGGCCGGTCACTTAAATCAAGTGGTCTGCATCGGTTGCTGTAGATCCAGCAGAGATCAGATGATGAATGGCTGTTCATGGTGGTTAGCTGTGGTCTAGATACCTTAGAAGGGTTAGCAAAGACCATTCCTTAATTGTACTGTGTGTGGCTGCTTTTCTGATTTTCAAGCACAGCATACTGGTTGTCTAGCTGAAGTTTAAGTGCCTGGTTTTTTGAAACCTCATCCCTACCTCTATTTTTGTGTCTTACTACTTCAAAGCTCTTCTCCATTTCTTTATCCCTAAGGGAAAAGAAATGTAATCAGTAAATATTTCTTCACTAGGGTTTTTGAAAATATTCTTCCTTGAATTAAAAAAAAAAAGCCACCACTTGGAAGAATCTTGGGGAGGGACAAGAGGGGAGAACTGGTATATAAAATCCTTACCAAACCATTTTTAAGGCTTCGATTGAACAGAAAACACAAAACACTGTACTGAAGTTCTATGGTCCTATTTTCTACTGAATAGTTTTTAATGAAGACAATTGTTCAGTTAAAAAGTGTGTAATGGCATTCTTCCTAAGACTCACTTTTTACTTTTAGCAAATAGATAATACATCTCTTTCTTTATGAATAAGTAAGGGTAACAATTTTCTCATTCAAGTAAGCTCTACTCATTATTCAGTAATTTCTCCTCACTTCTATTTTATGGGAGCGGACCTGATTAGACCAGGTAAAGAAAGATGAGTATGGTGAGTCACTCCCCTCCCAGACGTAGGTCCCTTATACATTTTGTAGGACAGAGCAGAGGATTAAGTCCAAGTGGAGGTTTAAATTCAAGCCAGCTGTGCTCTCAAAGTGGCGAAAAGGCTGAGATTAACTCTAAAAGCCACCCCAAAAAAACATTTCCATCTGATGTCATTTACATTTCTTGTCATTTACATTTTATTTACTTTTTAAAATTCATGTCCCTAATAAGATGTAGATGTGCCATATGTGGTCATTTAACTCCAGGTAGCATTCATTTTAAGTACCTGCTGAAATAAGATTATTTTAATATTAGATTTATAAATGCCAACATCTTTCATCTGTTCACAATAACTGGGAATACAATGAAATACCACTTTTACATTTCTAGTTTCTGTATTTTAAGGAGCAGCAGCCACTACTAAAGTAGTTGCAAAGAATTTTAACTAAATAAGACTTGTCATTGCTATAAAACACGAACTGGGGATAGGAGAAACTTTTGCAGACAACAAAGTCTGCAGTGCTCGCTCCCCTCACCCATTCCAGGGCTTTTATTAATGCCTCTCTCCTCCCTCCAGGGTACTTATTAAGTCCCATGTTGTTCTCAGCTGTCTGTCAGCTGCAGCCTGGACTTTGCCAATTAGGAGTAATCCCCCCCCAGGTAGGATTTTATAGCCCTTTTGCCCACACCTTGGCCAATGAACAGAGGTCCCAAATAAAATGCAATCATACTACTTACTTCCGGCTTTCTACATGCTTGGCAGTTGACTGAAGGGATGGGAACTGTGTATCGCTGTATATTTCTGGTGGTCCTTGTGGTGTTTTTCTTGTTGTGGTTAACCTGGCCCCAGGAGGCCTATACACACCACTAGTCATTGCCGGTTCTGGGGTTTCTGTAACTAATATTTTGTAACAGTTTAGACAAACTATTCAAATGCTGGACATTTAAAATAAGCTATTCTTAAGTTCTTGATCATATAGCAATTACAGCAAAAGCCAATACCTGATGTAAGAAGCGTCTCTGGGTCAAATAACAAAAGTTTTTAGAGGAAATGTCCCAAAGTAGAAACATTCTATTTTCCTAAGGTAGTGTTCTAACCCCTCCTCCATGAACACTGTTAATAATCTATGTGAATGAGTACTGTAAACCTTGTTATTGGAAGTGGGAAGGAACCTGTTGGAACTGAACAACAGGGTTCATCAAGGGCTGCCTTTCAAAATGTGACCATGTTAGTCCTCAGTTTACTTATCAGTAAATATGGATAATGATAATGACTTCCTTATCTGGCTGGTTGGTTAAATAAGATGCCATGTATAAAGAACTTGTTTAACAAAAGTAGTTAAAAAAAAATTTTTTTTTTTTAGAGGTAAGGTCTTGTTGTCACCCAGGCTGGAGTACAGTTGCATGATCATAGCTCACCGCAGCCTCAAACTCTGGGCTCAAGCTGATCCTCCTGTCTTGGCCTCCTAAGTAGCTACAAAAGTACAAGTGTGTGCCACTGTACTTGACCAATTTATTTTTGTAGAGGTGGGGTCTCACTAGGTTGCCCAGGCTGGTCTCAAACTCCTGGCCTCAAGCTATGCTCCTGCCTCAGCCTTCCAAAGTGCTGGGATTACATGCATGAGCCACTGTGCCGACCTTTATTTAAATATTCTATAGATGATAAAAAAAAATTAAAAATGACTAAATATCCTTATTTCACTGTCTTCCACATCACTGGTGGATTTTATGACTCTATCTCTATTTACTTAGAAAATATGGATAAAACAGGAAAAAAAATGAAGCAGCTCAGGAGCCCAAAGTCTTCCCTCATGGCTAATATTTTAGACACATAGCCCCCCCCCCTTCCAGCTTTTTCCTATCTTTGTTTTTTCTGTCCTCAATATATATTCAAATAGTGTTATATACATGTTTTCCACTTATCAAATATGTCATTTCAAATAAACATCTATATAAACATTTGCCAGCTGAAATATAAGACAGCCACTTCAAAACTGTTTTTGTATAGTTTTTGATTATACGAGGGAAAGCTTATATGTGCATTCATTATTTACTCAGCACCCGAACTAGATACTGTGGACGTAATTAACAAAACAGAAACCCCTGCCTTCATGAATCTTTTAGTCTAGCCACTAGCCATACCTTTATTTAAAATGAGTAGGATGAAATAAAATTTGAAATTTAGTTTATTGATTACAGTAGCTACATTTTAAGTACTCAATTATCACATGTGGCTAGTGGTTACTGTACCAGACAGTGCTCTTCCATCATCACAAAAAGTTCTACTAGACAGTGGTATTCCAGAGAGAGGAAACAAAATAAGTAGAGACAGAGAGGAGCTATAGCAGCAAAAATTAAAGTAGGGAAGGGTTTGTAAAGAGTACAAAATGGATAGGGTGTAGGCTGTTGTTTTAAATAAGTGGTAAGGTTCTCAGTGATGAGGTAAAAATTGAGCAAAGACCTGAAAAGAGGAAGCAAACACAGAAAGCTGGAGTTGGCAAACAAACTGAATCTGGCCCCAAAAATTGATTTTATAAATAAAGTTTTAATGGAACACAGCTATGTTCGTTGGTGTACCGTATATAGCTGCTTTTATGCTACAACAGCAGAGCTGAGTAATTATAACAGAGACTGCATGGCCCTCAAAGCCTAAATTATTTTCTGTCTGGCCCTTAATAGCAAGTCTGCAGACTCCTGGTATTACGTAAAGCAGAGGATTCCAGGCTGAAGGCATCAGCATGAAGGGCCTGCAGTAGCAGTGTGCCTGGTATGTTCAAGGAGCAGCGTGAGTGAGGATCAAGTTAACAATAAAGTCAGAAAAAGGGAGAATTGGCTGGGCGAGGTGGCTCATTCCTGTAAGCCTAGCACTCTGGGAGGCCAAGGCAGGAGGATTACTTGAGGTCAGAAATTTAATACCAGCCTGAGCAAGAGGGAGACCCCCATTTCTACCAAAAATAGGAAAGAAAAAGAAATTAGCTGAATATGGTGTTTGCCTGTAGTCCTAGCTACTCAGGAGGCTGAGGCAGAAGGATTGCTTGAGCCCAGGAGTTTTAGATTGCAATGAGCTATGATGACACCACTGCACTCTACCCAGGGTGACAGAGTGAGACTCTTGTCTCAAAAAAGAAAAAAAAAAAAAAAGGAAGAATCACAAGGCAGATGTGCAAGGTTTCCTAAATCATTGAGAACTTTAGGTTTTACTCTGAACTAGACAGGAAGACACTGGAGTCTGTGACCAGCACAATGACAAGCTCTGACACATTTAAAAAGGATCACCACTCTAGCTGCTATGTTGGGAACAGAGCATGTGTGTGGGTGGGATGATGAGACAAGGGTAGAAGCAGGCAGACCAGGTAAGAGACTACCTCCGTAGTCCCTAAGAAATAATGATAATTCAAACCAGGGTGGTAGCAGACTTGGTGAAAAATAGTCAAGACAGTCTGAATTTATTTTGCAAATAAAAGCAGAAAGAATCTACTGACGGGTTAGATTTAGGTATGGAGCAAGAGAAAAGTGTCAAGATGACTCCAAAACTGTGGCCTAAGTGACTGAAACAATAACACTGAGATGAGAAAGGCTGTAGGGTGGAGCAGATTTGTGAGGGGTGAAAATTAGTTCAGCTTTAGACATGATGAGTTTAAGATGCTGGGTAGACAATTAAGATAGAGGACAGCAGAGAAGCTAGGACTGAGCCCAGGAGCAAACCAGCATTTAGAGGCACAGGAGAAGAGGACATACCAGCAAAGACTGGGAAACAACCAAGAAAGGAGGAGAATGTGGTGTCCTGGAAGCTGAGAGAAGAATGTGTTTTGAGGGGGTGATTAACTGTGCCAAATGTTGCTGATGGGTCAGGTCAGATGAGGACTTGGGGGTTGGATTTAGCAATGCAGAGTGTTTATCAGGGACCACTGACAGAACAGTTAAAAAGTTAAACAGACAAATATATATATACATAGCAAAAAGTTAGAAAGGATGCAAAAATGTTAACATGTAGTAATTATCTATGATCTCTGGATAGCAAGATTTGGGGTGATCTGTCTTTCTTTATATTATTCTCAATAAAATAAGAGGTATATACTATTTTAAACCTATGGCTTCTCAAACTTTTTTTTCATTATTGTCTAAAGAGCCCTTTGAGACATCTTTTTCCTAAATGCCATGCAACTCCATGAAATTTTAAAACCACAGATATACATCTGTTTATGTACTTTGCTCCTTTGGTGGGCCACAAACTACTGTTGAGATCTAAGATTTCTTCACCCCCAAAGAACCACCAACTTTCACCTTTGAGAAGGATAACATCAGCCCTGCTGAGAATTCATGCTTCAAGATATAGGAACAAAATAAGGAATGGGAAACAAAGACAAGCATAAGTGAAACACAAGGGGTCCAACGTTCCTTACTCAGTTGTCAAAAATATTTTGATATAATAAAAGCTTTAGGGAACTGCCTCTCCTATGAAAACTTTGAGTTAAACCCATTCCTAAATATCCTGAATGAAGCTTACCTTGGAGTCTAGTAAATGAAAGTCTTTTCCTTACCTATTTCCCCACTAGCCAGGAGTTAATATTTAGGGAGGAAAACTGGAATAAATGCTTAAATATTTAACTAGTTTATAAATTTTATACTTAATTGACTAGTCTATAAATTTATCCCATAAATTTTAGCACCATACAGAACAAAAGTATGTCTATTAACTTCCAGATTCCTTTTATTTAAGATTTGAAAGTCTTTATAGTTGAAAGATGACCACACATAAAATTATACATGAATTAGACATCTTTCTGAAACTGAAATAGCAAGATTACCAATTACTGGAGCAGGAGGTGCTTGTACCGGGGCTGTTTTATTCCAGGGACCTGAAGACTTTTCTATACCACCACCTCCTCCTCCACCTTCTTCCCAGTTATCACCTGGATCTTCTCTCTTTTCATTATCTTCTTCTTCCTTTTCACTATAGGACAAGCAAACAAGTTAATTCAATTAAAGATCCACCAAGGAAACTGTCAGTCCAAATCCTTAGTTCTGTCAATGCTTATCTGTGTGACCCAGCAGAAGTTACTTAACTTCTTGGAAGCCTAAATGCCTCACTTCTTGGGGACAAAAGGTGGATAAGGGGCAGAGAAAGAGAATTTTACCTATCTTATACATTGGGACTTATACTTGACTTCATGTGAATAAAGGATTTCTTTGCTTAAAGAGGTGTACAAAACCACTAAGTCTGATAGTCTCTCCTTCCTTTTTTGCAAATCACCTCATACACTCAAGAAAATTTAGAAATATTTAAAATACTGGTATGCCTGTGTGACAACCTGTATGATTATTTATAGCAGCCCCAAGTAAAAGTAGGACCCTAGCTACTGGCTAGGGAAGGAAGAGAAGTTGATGAACCCTGAAATGCAGAGAAAAGAGTGACCTGAAGGATTAAAAGCACAATTACAAGATGTATTTTGGAACTAAGTGTATAAACAGGCATTTATGGTAATCATATTTTTAGCGAGCAAATAACCGGTTTCTGAAAAGTTGTATAATTTTATTTGCAAATCCTTTAGCACATGTAACAAAATGCTCTCAAAATTAGAATTCACAATCCAACAGAAAACAAGTCTGTGTCCAGTTTTTACATAAGTGATACAGATTTCATTAGTTGCCAGTCTCTACTGTCTGGCACAGAGAATATATAACTAGCCCCTAACATCAAACATGTATCTGTCACTTGTTTAAAAAAAATTAGAAAATATAAGAATTCAGTCTTTGGCTTACCAGTTATTATAAATGCAAAAGATATGCAGTGGTAACACACCATCTTAAGGCTGCTTATAGTGTGTATTCAATGCCAATTTTTATTTTTTTATTCTTAAATTTACTTGAGTCAAATCTATTTCTCCAAGATATCTTTGATTATTTCTCTCTTTGCTGAATTACTTATTACTGTTTTATGTAAACTTTTAAGTCCTAAATTACCAAGTACATTTTACCTTTTCTCTCTACTGCTGGCTTCACAGCAGGGATTTTCAGTATAGTAACTGCTAAATCAAGTGTCTTTTTTACAACTCTTTGACCTTGCAGATATACCTAGCAGAGATTACCAAACTTTCCCAGAATTATTTTTCATGACCATGGCGGTTTTTCCTAGGTCTTCAGCTTCTAAATCTCTTTCACCTTTCTACCTCTTCCCCTCCCTATTTAAAAACATGGCTGATCTCCAAATCTCTATTCCTGGTCTTCTACTCCTTTAGACATTTTCTCCTTTTCTGACCCACAATCATGGCCATAAAAATGTACAGATGACCCCACATGACTCTTTTAAATGTGTGACCTTGGGAACATCACAGCCTCTCTTGGCTTCTGCTAAAGTACATGTAAGGATGCCTTACTTCCATTTCTATTTAAAAAAACACATCCTGACTTAAAGTTCTTGACCAGTTTGACGGTCTTCTTTAAAGATACTTTAAAAAATTTTCAAAAATAATGGCAGCATCATATGAATTAACCACCTACCAGAGGTGATTCCAGATTTTACAGGCTAGTGTGGCAGTTAGAAAGAGGAAAGGGTAACAGATTTATCTTCAACCTGCATTTATAGCAAGGTTTTACTGAAGACTGTATCTGAGAGAAAAAAAAGGCTGGAGAACATATGGCCAAGCCATCCTCAGTGTTCCTTTTGACTAACAACATAATAGAATTCTATGCAGCCATTTAAAATGATGTTAAACCTATGCTGATATGGAAGTAATATTCATGTCATAAACCAACAGCTTACTAAAACAATACCTATATACCTAATATAAAGACATCTATAACAATTTTTTTAATGTTATAAGGAATAGCTTTGGGTGCTAGAATGCATGACTTTATTTCTTTCATGAAGCAAGCAGTTAGGAGCAGATTCTAAAGCCAGACTGTCTGGTTCAAATCCAGGCTCTGCCATTTACTAGCCAGGAGACTGAGTATGGCACTTAGCTTCTCTATGTCTCAGTTTCTTCTTATGTAAAATGGAGCTAACAGCCTCATCTTATGAAGATTAAATGATATAACATTAGAACAGGGCTTGGCACATAGTAAACACTGTTTGCTACGATATGCTTTTTAATATTCATTTGAATTTTTGTACAAGCAGTAATATCGTACCTTCATAATAGTAAAAAAAGTTTTTACTTGAAAAAAACAAAAATGAAAACATGTTCTTTTTAGATGGATTTTAAAAAAAATCGATCCCAAACAGTATGACCTGGTTTTCTAAAGGTAGCTTAATAAGTGGGATGAATGACCAAGTAAGAATATGAAGGTCATAATTTATCCAGGAGTCTAACCTTGGTATCCCAACATCAGAACTGTCCCAAAAGTAAAAAAAAAAAAAACACTTCTGAAGTGCCAGTGTACTTACATTATAATGGGATTTGCTTGGTTCAAGGGTAAAAGTATGCGTGCTAGTCACTAGCTACAATTGACTAATTAGTAATATCTCAGCGACCCAATCCATGCCAGAGAGGTAGAGTCCTCCACAAGGATTTAAGTGCATTCATGCTGCTTACATACTCTTTTATACTTCTAAGCTGTAATAGCTTTCAATTGGTCATTTACATTTTTAAACAGTTGTTAACTCACCCACGTACTAAATCACAATTGTTCACACACATACTAGACTCTAAAATATATTTTCCCCAAAATTACTTTAATATTTGGTGACTAATACCTAAACTCCAAAATTATTACTTTGCAATAAACAATCTTCAATTGAAAAGCAAAAAACCAGCCAGGTGTGGTGGCTCACGCCCGTAATCCTAGCACTCTGGGAGGCCAAGCCCCGTTTGAGCTCAGGAGT
>VBSM01001681.1:3791789-3808178 GCA_008086735.1 Cheirogaleus medius
AAAAAAAAAAGAAAAAGAAAAGAAAAGAAAAAAACCTTTAACACTGATCACCCCTAAGTTGAAGAGATTATAGACAATTCTTATACATATCTTTATGCTTTCAATTTTTTTCGAATGTTCTAAAAACAAGCATATTATTTTTCTAATTCATGAAAAAATTTTAAAGAAAACTCCAATGTGGTCTGATAGAATACTAGCAGCATCTGAAGCAAAAGAAGTTTCCTTTACTGTCCAGTGTCCTTCTACCACCTCTTCACTCTCAGGAAAAAAAAAATGAGTAAAATAACCACAAATTTAAAAATACATCTAGTTTATAAACTATTGCTAAAATCCAAGCATGATCCATTTAATTAGATGGACTATATACCTATAATAAAAAGTGCAAGGAAACAAGTTAATATTTTGGTTCAGATTCTGAAATATTAGCTATAGTAACACTGGAAACCATCTAGTCAAGACTGTTGATCCAACAAATGAAGGAACTAAAGTCCACAGATGCTTAGAGCCTTGCCTAAAAATGCCACAATACTAAACGCAGGGTAGAAATGATTTACATATCCTATTACTTTTTCTTATTTACATATTCCAGAAAGTGTCAACTCTCCAAATGCCAAAGCCAGAACAAGAAACATGCTGCAGTGACTTCCACAGAAGACAGGCTAAAATTCAGTGTTTGACCTACATATAACATATAGCTTCTCAACAGCTAAATTTTCTCTTTTAAACACTACAATCTTACTGTTAAATTCATCACAATTCAAGGAAGGAGTGTACATTTTAAAATATGTGTAAGTCCATAAGATACTATTGGTGGGGCAGAGGGAATAATGATGCTAGAAAAGGAACATTTACTGAATACTAAGCCAGGCAGCATAGTACACTTTACACAGTTAAACCTCACAGTAACACTAAGGCAGGGAGGAAACCCATTGTATATATGAGACTGACAGGCATTTAAGTACCTTCCCCAGGGCTACGAAGTAGGAGAGCCAAGACAGTGGGACTCCAGAGCCAATATTCTTTCACACTGCCTCTTATTTCACGTTATCCTCTTGATAGCTATCTTAGAAATTTTCTTTATTTTGAGGTTTGAGAAATTCATTTTCTTTAGCAAAGTTGATCAGGATCACATATCCCACAACAGATTATTTATAAAGAACAGAACATTCTTATTTCCTTATCTCAAGGGATATAACATGAGAATTTATGCATCCTAACTCCACTTCCCCAACACTAGAGGGAAGCAGCTAAAACAAAAACTAGACTCGATTGCATGGAACTGCAGGTGAACACAAAAAAAATTTAAAGAAAAAAAAAAATTCAGACTTGACTGAGCTGCTGGAATTATGGGCATCTCCATAGGTCCGTCCCTGTCATACCAACCACTGTTACAACAGTAAAATGGAGAGATAAAAATGGCCTGATGAGCTATGTCTGGTGGCTTAAAATGTCACTGCACTGCATCCTAAGAATCTTTCCTGACCCCTTCATGGTTGACTGTCTCTCCACTGTGCCCCAGAATACCCTACATATCTCTTTGAAATTATCTACTGATGTCTATTAGAGCATGAGTTATTTTTACAACCCGAAAATCTAGCGCACAATATGTGACATTCATCACACAAATATTTGCTATAATGAATCCAGCATGGATTCAGGAGTAATTTATTTTCAAAATACAACCTTAACCAGCTCTACCGAGTTAAGTTTAAATAGGTTTAAAGGTCCAGATTTCTCAAGAAGCTTCCAAGAAAAACCACTGGGCTCCAAGAACTCAATTCTTTACTGAAACACAACAGATGCTCAATATTGTATAACCTCAAAAATTAAATGAAATCTAACTTTCTTCCAAAAATCCATTTTAAAGATGGGAGAGGGCTTCACGTCCTATCATCAACCAATTATCTAAGCACCAAGTGTCAGGCTCCTCTGTCACCATCTCCATGGCTTCCCTGTCAAGAACTTATCTGTAATGACATGACCCTGAATAATATCTATTAATTTAGACACAAAATTGGGCACATTAAGTACTCTCGGTACTTAAATCTTGAGCTGGTTGATAAACATGATAGGACCTTAACATGGTATGTTTGCTGCTACAGAATTTTCCCCCCTTTCAAAGGTACACTTATCTTTGATAAAGGCCCAACATGCTAACCTATGACAAATACTAGTGTCAAGAACTTTAATTTATGCAAAATCTGCAGCTAATGTTCAGTACATGGATAAAGATAAAGCAGATGTGGCAAAGATTGGTGGATCTGAGTGAAGAGCATAGGGAAGAAGGATTGTTTTTCAATGTTAGCAGGTCAGTGGAAAACCTCTAGGATGGCCACTTAGGGGCAATAACTAGATGCTAAGAATGAAAAAACACACTATAAAAGCTGGTCTACTTCAGGTCAAGCAGAATATGAATGCTCATACTAGCAGAGATTTACTTAAAAGCCCCTGGCAAGGGTAAAGTATTTAACTTATTTAAGAAACCTTTCACCATCTCAGGAGTAGCCAAAATAGATAAAGACTAAAATAACCCTGAATATGAATATGGGATTTATAGTCAATAACAAAAAACAAAAAAAAAAAACCCACACAGATTCTGCTTAAACATTCTCCATAATTTAACAAAATCAATTTCAAACATTCAGTAAACTTGAAACCTTTTCTCTATAGAAAGTGTTACTCCTACCCAGTAAATTCAACATGGTGAAATACCATTCTTCCTGTCACTCAAGTTTGTAAGAACACCAGTCAGTCAACAAGGAAAAGGCAGAGCAAGAAAAGCCTTATCTTTACAGCAGAACAGGAGCCACACACATAGGTAGTCCCCCAACCCCAAATGTAAGAACCTCACATCCCCTCCTCTCCCATTTTATAGGTCAAGACCCAGGAGAAAGAAAAGGTGATATTTTCTAAACTACAGCTTTTCAAAAACATCTAAAACATGAAGGAAGCCAACAAGTGGCTGGGAATCAAACTCCAGTCAACTCACTTCTACTGAACACTACTATAAAAGAATCAAGAATGGAGAAGCCACATTTCCTAAAAAGTTTCCCACTATCGATCAGAAGGTTTCACTTTGGTTAAGCTCACAAAACGATGTGCAAACACCTAGGACTTTAATGCCTAGCTGCAGTAGGTATTCAGCAAATGTCAAAAATAGCAGCCCTGTTCTCAACAATGTAAGAAGCAGAGTGGATAAAAAAGAAAAAAATATTAGCCCTAGTTTTTGAAGAAGTTCCAAAAGACAGTTTTCAGTTAAGGAAACTATTTACTCCACTGTGCCACGAAGTCACTGGCACTGCATACAAAACGCAAACTTCAAAACTGGAAGCAGTTTATCAAGATCCTTTATTTCTTTAAACTGGGAGTAAAGGACTTTTTATCTTAAACCAGAACCATACATTCATCCGTTTTTTTTCCACGTTACTAATGCTTCAAAATATGGCATTTATTTAACATCAATCTGAAGTTGAATACCACAGACTGGACTTGACAAAATATGTTCTTAATTCCAAATCTTCTAAACCAACAAATCTAATTTTTTAAAATTACTATGTTTTCTTGAACTTTAAAGATAACACACTTAGACTGTATGGTTCCATTACTATCAAGTTCTAAAGGAAAATATTAACCTGTGGTGTTAGGATAGTGGTCATCTCTGGGGATGAAGGCAGAGACTAGGTGTTAGGAATACTGGTACTTGTTCTATACCAGTCATGTTCATTTTCTTGACCGGTGTGCTGATTACACAGGTTGATTTCACTGTGTGAACAGTAAAATCTGTTCTCTGTAAGTTTGCTATACTTCGATTACAAAAATATATATTAAATTGCTTATTGGAGAGAATCTGAAAACATCCACATTATCTTTGAGACAAAAATGAAAAACTAAGTTCAGGCACCAAAATTAAAAGAATTTTGAAGTGACAAAATCTATTTTAGCTGGCTCAAATGAAAACGCCTAACTAGAACCGAAGTAGGCAAGCTCTCACAGGATTTTAGAGCTAGCAGCTAATTTGATGAGCAAATAGAAGGACTGCCTTCCTAGAGTGAGAAAGAATAGACATAATCCATTAGAGTCCTAATAAGCATATGTAAAGCACAAGGCTACTGTGATGCTGCTCTGGGACTAAAGGGCTGAAAAAAAAGCAAACTTGTATCCAATACCTAACCTAAAGGTTACCTAAACACATTTGTAACTAGACCATACCTTATTTGCATTGCCTGAACTCTGAGGCCACTGTAATCAACCTCTTTTTGCTCAAATTCTTTCCATTCATCTTCATCCTGTAAAACAAATACCATTTGATCAATTACAGCTATTTGTAAACATACAACTAAACAAATAACAGACTATGAAAAGGGGATCAAGTGGCTAAACTAAGTATGGACTCATTTTCTAGCTGAAGCCCTTGCTTGATCCTGAGGAGACTAGACTAGATGGAGGACAAACGTGCTCAGCAGTCTAACACTGTTACTTCCGCCGGGTTCCCGCAGGAGAGCTGTTACTTTAAAGCAACTAGGAAAAGCCGAATGAAAAAGTCAATAGTAATTCCACAACTACATTTCTACCCCAATACTGCCACGAGACTTTTTCTTTTACGGGCTTAGAGACCAAGTCATGACAACAGAGTGCCACAAATGCGACTGTTAGGAGAAAATTCAGCTCAAACTACCGGGCTTAAGCCAGCACACCAAATTACTCAGAGCAGACGTCACTCGACAAACGCTGTGCCGGGCACTGCGGCCCCAAACCAAGTGCCCCTTGAGGGTGCCGCCGCCTCAGCCGCGGCTAAAGCCGAGCGCCGCGGGCTGTGGGGGCGGGTCGGGGACGGGTGTCAGGGGGGTCCCGGTGCCGGCAAGCCCGGCCCGACGTGGGAAGCCGACGTCACGTGGCTGCCCCCGCGCCCGCCCGCCGCTGGCCGGCCCCCGCGGCCCCTCCCGGACACCTCCCCAGGCAGGCGGGGGCGGGCACATGGGTGAGAGCGCGCGGCCGGGCCCGAGTGCCGGCCTGCCGGCCCCTCACCTTCGTCACAGCCTTGGTAGCGGCCCCCGGGCCGGCGGCCCCCGCGTTCGCGGTCCCGCCGTCTCCCGGCCGGGGCCCCGCGCCCGCCCCGCTGCCCGCCGCACCCGCGGCTCCGCTGCTCCCGCCGGCGCTGCCCGCTGCGCCCGCGGCGCTCGCCGCCCGGCTGCTCCGCTCCTTCTTCTTCTTCTTGTCCCTCTTGGCGAAGAAGTTGTCCAGGCTCCGCTCCTCCGTCTCGGCCATTGCCGCGGCCTCCTCGGCCCGGATGGGTGGGGCCGGCGGCGTGCGCAGCCCTCGGGTCTCCGAGCTCTGGGTCGAGGCCGGCTCTGCGCTCACGCTGCCTGGCGCGGCGACGCCTCAGCCCCGCGGGGTCGCCGAGGCGTGTGCGGCGGGGCGTGCGGCTCCCCCCGCGTGCTGGCGAGCGGTGGTACGGTCCGCCCGGGGGGTCGCGCGCCGCTGCCGCCGCCCGAGCCCGCCGGGGATGCCGCTGCTGCCGCGACGGCGGTGCAGGGTCCCGCTCGCCTCACAGCCAGAGAGGAAGAGGAACGCGCGGGCCAGAGGTCCAGCGAGAGTGCTTGTCTAGCGGCGGCGCGTGCAGGGAGAAGACGCGCGCGCGCAGGCCCGGAGAGGAGGGGAGAGGGGGTGGGGAGGGGAGGGAGGGGGAGGAGGGAGGGCGGGCCACCAGAAGAGAGAGGCAGCACCCGCGCCTGCGTACTTTGCTCCGCCCGCCGCTGTGGGAGCGCGGAAGGGCGGGCGGCGGGAGGAGATGGAGGCGGAGCTGGCAAAAGAGCCAATCAGGTGTCATGACGGAGCGCTTAGGTGACAATCTGTGCCTCAGACAGGGCGGGACCCCGGCGTGGGGGCGGGGAGAGGAGGGCATATGCAAATAAGTGACGTGTCTGAAGACTCCGGTTCCCGATTGGCCGATGGTTTATCCTTGAGGGCGGGCATTTAGAGGGCCGGTTGGTGACTTGGCCAAAGCCGGAGGGGCGGGTGGGTGCTGTCTGGGCGCATGCGTACGGTACACTTGTGACTGCTCTCCCAGAGCGATCTGTGGCCTCTCTCTCTTTTGAACTTTCGTGAAACGGAAAGGCGCTGTGTTAAGCCAGCTATGTTAAAGATAATCCCTCCCCCTTTACTCGCCTCTGTACTTCCACCTTCTGTGGTCTGGCAACCATTACTTTTCATCTTTACGGGATGGTGATTATGAAAGTGAGAGGAGCAGTGAGCTTGAAGTTTAAATCCCGTTTACTAAAAGATCTTTAATAAGCCAATAAGAAGGTAGAACTCTGCCCTCTACTAGGTATGTCTACCAAGGTCAAGTTAAATAAATGCAACTTTCTAGCCCCTCATCTGTAAAGTGGCCACACTCGCTCTTGCAAATATGGAGGGAAGAGAGTACCTGTTAGCTGCTGCCCACCACAGTGCTCAGCACGCATTGGATGCGAGATAAATGATTTTGTTAAAAATGTTTTTGAGATAGAGTCTCACTTTGTTGCCTGGGCTAGAGTTCGTGGCGTCAGCCTAGCTCACAGCAACCTCAAACTCCTGGGCTAAAGCAATCCTTCTGCGTCAGCCTCCCGAGTAGCTGGGACTACAGGCACGCACCACCATGTCCGGCTAAATGTTTTTAGCTGTCCAAGAAATTTCTTTCTATTTTTAGTAGAGACGGGTCTTACTCTTGCTCAGGCTGAACTCGAACTCCTGACCTTGAGCGATCCACCCGCCTCGGCCTCCCAGAGTGCTAGGATTACAGGCGTGACCTGATTTTTAAAATACATGTAGGCCAGGCGCGGTGGCTCACGCCTGTAATCCTAGCACTCTGGGAGGCCGAGGCGGGCAGATCGCTCGAGGTTAGGAGTTCGAGACCAGCCTCAGCAAGAGCGAGACCCCGTCTCTACTAAAAATAGAAAGAAATTAATTGGCCAACTAAAAATATATAGAAAATCTTAGCCGGGCATGGTGGCGCGTGCCTGTAGTCCCAGCTACTTGGGAAGCTGAGGCAGAAGGATTGCTTGAGCCCAGGATATCGAGGTTAATGTGAGCTAGGCTGACGCCGCGGCACTCACTCTAGCCTGGGCAACAAAGTGAGACTCTGTCTCAGAAATAAATAAAATAAAATAAAATAAAATACCTTTAGAGTGCTTCCTACCCTGACTTGAGTCTGGGTGAAAACTACAGTTTATCCTTAGTTCCTATCCCTGATAAAGGAGGGAAATAGCATATCACAGGGGTGGAGACCAATACCCTTGGGGCATTGAGAATGAAATGAATTCTTGTGTATGCAAAAGGTGGTCTAGTGTAAGATGTTTAACTTTCCATTTCCTCCTTGTAAAAGCAGAGGAGAGAGCTATCACAACACTGAGGAAATGACTCAGATATATGTTGGTAGTCCTGCGGGGAAGATTGAATCCAGCCAGTAAATGGAGTGACTTCCTTGTCTTTTCCTTTACAATTTCCCTGTGAAAGATTGTCATTTCCTACCCACCACATACTATTAAAGAACTAAGTTGTGAATATGTCCAAGAAGTATAGGACCTAGCCTTGGCCAACAACATATATTATTCCCCAAACATAAACTGTCCCCAACCACCCAGGAGGGTCCTAGGTAACTTGCTTCTGTGACACCACATATCTTCTTCCTGTGATGTAGACTAAGCACCAGCCCAACACCACCAGCACCACCCCTTAACATCTCTAATCAAATTTTTCTTTCTTTCTTTTCTTTCTTTCTTCCTCCCTCCCTCCTTCTCTCTCTTTCTTTCTTTCCTTATCTATGAAGCACTGGTTCAGCTATATTTGAGGCAATATGCCTTATTCAAAGTTATGTAATTTGTGATTCCTGCCTTCCATTCCCTTATAATCTAGAAGAGAAGATATAAATAACTGAAATGCATCAGTACATCATTGTCTTCAAGGGATTAATGACTTGAGAAAATGCAGAGAAGGAACAGCAGTTGAGGGCTGACACTGCAGAACTTCCCACTACATTTTTCAGTGTGATTGATGGCATGCACCCAGAACTTGATCATGTGTAAGAAATTCAGGTCAGGCTAGTAGAGAGACCAATGTCTTTGTGTCTGTGTCATTGTATGTGGTTATTCTCTCCTATGTGAAGCTGGTCGCTTTCTCTTTGAATCCCCTGCCTGAAACTGACAGCATCTGTTTCTACCAGTTACTCCTTTCCCCTGCCACCCTCCTTCAGATTGGCTGCACAGTGCACTAAATCCTGCCATCACTACCCCCCTCGCTATCAGCAGGCCCCCATCTCTGAAGCATCCTCCAGCTCTCTTGATGAAGGTGTCTTCCCCTCTACCTTCCATTGTTTTTGGATCTTCCCCATCCTTAAAGCAAACCAGATCTTCACTTGTCCTTGCCAGATGGAAAGTTGAACAGTGATGAGGACTATTCCCAGGTATTTCAGCACATCCAAAGTTCCTAAAATGCTGTCTGAACGTGGGAATTTCTGTCTGGGTCCTCTGAAATGGTACAGTCCTACAGTCCAAACCATCATTTATCTCCCTCGGTGAGGCCTGCTGTGAGCTCCAATATTCCATGAGCTCAAGAGCTGGCAAAGGGCAGCTGGACCCAGCCCCATTGTTTCTCAGTTCTTTTCTGCTGAGCTATTTGTTCCAAGTTCCATTCTGCTACCTAGGCTGGAAATTCCACTCATGCTCAGCTCAAAGGAATGCAGCTCATGCTGGCCAAAGAGCTCGCTAGGAAATGGGTGGCTAAAATCCTTCTTTTCATTTGTGGCTTCCTCTCTAACATCTGTGAGGCAGACTATGCCACTGCCTGAGCTGTTCCACCCTTTTACAACTGAGGAGCAGCTACTTACAGGTCACCTCCTCTGGGGAAGGTCTCTTCTGATTCTCTACAGGCAGCTTGATTTCCTGGTCTTCAGAGGCCCAGAGTTTGTTCTTTGGTATGATATTGGAAGCCTTCCGGGTCTTCACATGTTTGGTTTATTATTTAACCACTTTCATTCATTCACTCATTTATATAAGACATTTACTTAATGAGCACCTACTATATGCAAGACCTTGTCTGTGTTAGGAGTTAAGGAAAGTAAGTCAGATACAGGCCCTCCCCTCCCTGAGCTTACTGTATAGCAGCTGGCAATTAGAAGCAGATGTCTCAGTATACCCACGATGATAGCACATGGAAAACTCCTGAAGGTAGGAATGGTGTTGAGTTTACAGCCTACATCACACAAGCATTTGACCGATGTTTGTGAAATGAAAAATGTCTGTATGAATCCCCAATTTTCCACATTAACAGAAGAATACACAAACCATTGACTATCAAAAAGGTCTTTCTTTGTTGGCTTCTGAACACATGCTAACTCTGCCACATAAAACAAAGAATTCAACCTTCTCCCTCAACCTCAAGTCCCTCCTTAGCTTATCCCTGGCATTAAGGCCCTAGTTGGAGGATGCATGGACAGTAACGGGAATGAGGCCCCAGATACCAGTGACTAGCCAGGAGAGCTTATTTCCTTCCATAAAGAGGGAGAGGGCTTTTATGCATGCCTCCCCTCCCCACCCCCAACATAGACACACACACATACACCCACCACCAAGGCTTGGGGAAGGGAGTCAGACTCACATCCACCCCCAAAGGGTCTGGTTTGCTGTTAATTGAATCACATGAAGCTGCTGCTATTTCACTATTTTTGATCTATCAAAACAATAAACTCATAAGGTTCAACCTAATATATTTGAGGAAAAACCAAAAAGTTTTGTAAATGAACAAAGAGCTTGGAAACAACCTACCCATCCCTCAAGGTGACTTTCCTGATGTGTGTGTTGAGGGGGAGGGCTGGGATGTGATGACAACTGAGCGATCAGCAAGCTCATCAACTTTATTGTATGGAGAATGTGTGAACCGAAGGATGAGGGATGAGGCTGGAGAACAGAAAGAGGAAGGAAAAAGAAATAGGATAAAGCCAAAAGCCAGAAGTTGGCACTTATTGCTCTTCACTGTCCAGGAAAGAGCAGCATGAAATTGGTGCTCACACAGATGTGACCTGCTGTGGGGTGGAGATGATTCACCAGGCCCCACCCTGCCTTGGGTGAAATCACCCTCAGAAGGAAGGTCAGCCTCTCCTAACTCTCAGGATACACTCACCAACCAGCCTGCTGGTGACGAATTTGGCTCCCTGGGATCACTGATGTTGGGAAAAGGCTGCCCCGGTTGGGGGAGGAACATTCCAGTTACTGAAGGGCTAATACCAACTGCTAATGATTATATTGGCATGTGGTTATATACTTTGACCTCCTATGAGTTGGATTGCTGGGAGTCAGGATTCTCCAGGCAGATAAGCCCCCCAGGACACTGATTTGGCTGTGAACCAGCTTAAGCTCTGTGGCAAATTTACCGAGGAAAAGCTACCCTGGGTGGCCACTTTGGGAGCTAGTCGAGTGACTCTGGCACAAAGCAAGACCTTCTGACTCAATCATTTTGATCACAGAGTATGAGGGATATAATTATGTTGGCAAGGCGCGATTATCCTGTCCCTGAGTTCAACTCCATTCCTGATCCTACTTCATGACCTAACAACTAGATGTGGAATTGTCTAGCATCTTCTGCTTCTGATTCAGAGCCTCCCCGGTCCGGGTTACTAGGTCAGTAGGGCAGTGGTATTGTCATCCTCCTTGGGCTGAAAAAAGCAGGGAGAGGGGGAGAGTGTGGAGAGTACTGGGGGATTTCCCCTGTGCCTAATTGAAGGCACGTGCTCTACTCTCTCAGGGATTCTGCTCTTTACTCCATGGTCAAGTACATGCTTTCTGGAGTCAGACCTGGGATCAAGTTACAGTTCTGCCTCCTCCTAGCAAGTCTTAACTTCTCTGCATCTCAGACTTTTTTCATCTGTAAAGTGGGGATGATAAACACACCTGCCTTGTGGAGTTGTGAGGATTAAACGAGGGGATGAATTTAAGGCACTCAGCTCAGTGCCCAGCAAATAGGAAACACAATGTTAGGATGAGTGTTAGCCATGATGAAAAGGGTGATGATGCTTATGCTGACATGTATCCTGATTTATAGTACACGGGGGCTTTGGTGACTACCTTTTCATCTGTCCTCTCTGACATCACCACCCATTCACCACAGCATCCTCAGTGCCTTCTGAGTGAGTAACTGCCCCATAGTAGACCATCAGTAAACATTGGTTGGCAATCAAAAAAGAACAAAAACGTCTGGGCGTGGCGACTCACACCTGTAATCCTAGCACTCCGGGAGGCCAAGGCAGGAGGATCACTTGAGGTCAGGAGTTCAAGACCAGCCTGAGCAAGAGCAAGACCCCGTCTCTACAAAAAAATAGAAAAATTAGGCAGGCATTGATGGCACACACCTGTAGTTCCAGCTACTCGGGAGGCTGAAGCAGGAGGATGGCTTGAGCCCAGGAGTTTGAGGTTGCAATGAGCTATGATGATGCCACTGCACTCTAGCCCAGGCGACAGAGACCCTGTCTCACAAAAACAACAAAAAAACAAAGTAAAGCTTCATGCTTTGCATTTGCAGTTACTAAATATGAAATAGCTTGGTATTTTGGGCTCTTCTCTGAAATGCTCTGTTTATATATAGTTTATACTCCTCATGCTAACCCATCCATGACCTCAAAACAGCCACTATACATTACCCTGTCTGCTTAGTGACACTGTCGCCCATTCCTAAGTACCTCACTGCTACCTGCTTTCTCACTCAGTCTTTTTGGGAGCTGGAATGTCACTCTCTCTCTTATCCCAAATAAAACTTGACTTACTGGCCTATGCCCCAGTCAAGCGTTTGAGGGAGGGGCAAGGGGAGCCTCAGGTAATCACTGATTGTCCTCCTGTGGAATGATTTCACAGAGGAAGAAAGCATTTTGATGGCCCAATCTCCTGCATGGATTTAATCCTAGATGGGGTCATTCTGGATTCTGGCTCCTAACCCTTCCCTGGCCTCAGGCAGGTCTTTCCATGCAATGGGAAGCCCAGCCTGAGGACCACCAAAGGATAGAAATTGGAAATTGTTGTGAGGCTGTCTGGGCTTTCACTCTTGTTGCTGGAAAATCTGGTCCTTATGGGCATCTGTGGGCCAAGAGGCCCTAAAGGAACACAATGCTCGTCGTGTATTTGTAAACAATTGTGAATGTTTATAAGTCAGTAGTTTACAATTATCTATTATATATTGAACCTGCTTCCAAACTTCATTATTCAATGAGGAATAATAACTCGACTTATAGGTTCTCAGTAAAATAACAAAGTCAACGAAAAGTTCTCAATGGTGTTGTGCCTCTCCCCTGTCCCCCAACTTCCATGGCAAAGCATGGAAGGTCAGATCCCACCTACCCCCGCCCCACCCTGCCACACTGCAGCAAGTCTGCAGCTGCTGGTGCCTGCCTGGTTATCAGCCCATCCCAACCCAGTTCCCAGGTCCCAAGTCCCCTCACTTTCCCCAGGATGTCCTACAGAGAAAGGAGCCTCATTTCCTGGCTGTGAAAAATGTGAAGCTTGAAAATCTCCTCTCTTAACCCTTGAGATGCTATTTGGATAGAAATTACCTGGCATCTGATCTTGCCCAACCAGCCTCAGCTGAAGCTACGCATGCAGGTGGACTTTAACCTTCTGAGGTCCCTGAGGAGGTCCTGTGCTTTCAGTGCAATTCACTCTCAACCCCATCTCCAGGATCCCCTGCACAGGCTTGCTCCTTCCTGCCTTTCATTTAGGAACTGGACTTTCCTATCAGGTCCTCTGCTGGACCCCGCCTGCTCTGCTCACATCTGAGTCTCACCTTTGAGGCTCACAGGGCACCTTTGGCCTCTTTGAAGATTAAGTGGACACTAGATTTGTTTTGAAATATAATATGATGAGTTTAGTGTTTTATAGAGCTGTTTGTACTTACCTCCTCCTCTAAAGGCTTAAATAGACACAAGATAAATGGAAAAATATAGATAAAGAAGATGCAAGGAGAGATGAGGGTACTACCAAAAATGTACATCTTAAGGATCTGGAAAGTTGCTTTTTGGGAACAAGGCAATTAGGGACTGATTTTCCTAGCATTTCCAGGCATGAAGTCACCAAGAAATTTCCATCTTAGCTACTGATAATGATGGTTGTGTTCAGAGCCAAGGCTAGGTTGTTGTCCTAAGAATGTCACGATCTTGTGAATCTGAGCAATAGGACCATTGTGTCTCTTTATATCTTGAAAGTATTGTGCCCCTGCAAAGCTCCCTTGGCTCCAGAATGTCCTACATTTTACCATCTTTGGATCTTTGCACAAACTGTTCTCTCTTCCGAGAATGTCTTGCCCTCTCTTCTCCACCTGTGGAAGTCAATCTTTCTTTAGGGCTCAGAAATCTCATCACCTTCTGTACCATCCCAGATGCCCCCTGTTTGAATGAACTCTGCCTCCCCCAGGTTCGCTGGGTCTTTTACTGCTATTAAAGCACTGGTCCCAGACCATGCTGTCCTGAGTCACCTTGGCACCAGTCTCCTGCAGGCTGTAGATCTTTGGAAGGGGAGGGACAAGGGGATTTTTTTCCTGAGGCTACACCTGGGGTGATACTTTCCTTTAGTAAGAAATGTCAAATTGAAGAGCACCAGGGATTTGATAACCTCCAACTCAAACAGCCCCTGAAGAAGGGGTAGTCTTGAACTCCCTACACAGGAAAAAGGAGATTAGCAGTCTCATGGGTTCAGCAATTTTCACAGCCTCAAGGTCTTCCCCAGTGTTCTCAGTTCTGCTGCTGGGCCAGCCTGGCCTGTGGGGCCATCCCTCCTGGGCCTGGGTCCATGTGACCAAGTAGCCAGCCAGCAAAAGCCCTGGGGGGACAAGCATCTGGAAGTCAGCCTGATTGATTTTGCCTCAAATCCCAGCCTGCCCCAGGCCCTACCCTCAGGTACACTAACTTACCTGGTCTGAAAGGGAGCTACTCCCCTGTCTTTCCCTCCCCTTCCTGCTCCTCATCCTCCCCACCCAGCTGTCCTGGGCAGAATCCCAGGGGCATCGGGGAGTCCTCCCTTTCCCACCCTCTAGTCTCTTAATCATTAAATCCTACAACTTGGCTGGGCGTGGTGGCTCATGCCTGTAATCCCAGCACTCTGGGAGGCCGAGGTGGGCGGATCATTTGAGCTCAGGAGTTCGAGACCAGCCTAAGCAAGAGTGAGACCCTGTTTCTACCAAAAATAGAAAAAATTAGCCGAGCATGGTGGTGCATGCCTATAGTCCCAGCTACTTGGGAGGCTGAGGCAGGAGGATCGCTTGAGCCAGGAGTTTGAAGTTGCTGTGAGCTAGGCTGACGCCATGGCACTCTAGCCTGGGCAACAGAGGGAGACTCTGTCTCAAAAAAAAAAATAAATAAAATAACATGTCTAAATCCTATAACTGCCTCCACCCAGAGTGTTCTTTCCAGATCAAAAAAGTCTGATCAGGCCATCATCCTCTGTTTAAAACCATTCAATGGCTACCCATTGCCCTCAGGATAAAGGCTAAAATTCTTAATAGGATTTACAAATCCTTCACCTGGCCTTTCTGAGATAAGAGGATTTATAATCTTTTCAAAGCCAAAGCCAACAAGTATCTTGAGACGATCTTAATTTTTCCGGCTGTCCAAGCTGTTTAAGACAGATGAGGTATGCGCTAAATCGTTAAAGGGTGATTAACTCATCTGGCCTGAATGGCATGTAAATTCCAAGGGAATTGTTATTCTCCACCTTCTCTGCTGCTCCACCTTCCCTGGGACACAACAAGGCCAGGACACTCCCCTCAAGTGACTGGGCAACCAGGTTCATCAGGGCAGGCAGGGGGGAAAAGGGGCAGATGAGTGGGGCAGAGCTGAGATTACCAGATGAGATTGCTGGTCATGCCAAAGAAACCCAAGGATGGCCCACCTCCCCCTCTAGCATTTCTGCTTTATATCTACATGATACAACTTGTTCATTTCAGAATTCCTTTTAATTGCAAAAAGATTCAGAAGGAATGCAAATACTCAAAATAGGGGAATGGTATATAAACTGTAGTTGGAATAGTATATGCCATTTATAAGGAGGGTTTTGAAGGGTTTGTAGCAACATGAAAAACTACATATGCTGTCATGTTAGGTGAAATGCAGACTACCCTCAGAGCCAAGAGAGGAGATGTGGGGATGTGGAATGGTGACAAAAATATGGATTTTTCTAGCTGGATAGGCCAGGCTGGGGGTTCAATTTCCATTTCCCCTATTCCCCAGCTGTGTGCAAGTTCCTTAACTTCTCTAGGCTTTGGTTTTCTTCTTTTTACAAATGTAGATAAAATGCAAGTTGGCTTGTCCTGAGTATTAGATAATTTATGTGAAAGTGCCAGGCAGAAATAAAATTAGGTGCTCAATAAATGTTAGTTCCCTTCCGCCCCTCTGAGTTGTGTATGTATGTATTTTTTTTCATTATCTTATAAAAAAGATTTGAAGAAAATAATTAATGAGATTAAAGATTTTTTTCCCAACTGTTTCAGTTATCTATTGCCATGTAACAAACCGGCCTAAAACTTAGTAGCTTTAAACAACAATCATTGTATTGTATCTCACAATCTGGAGTCAGGAATTTGGGCAAGTCCTAGCTCTCCAGTTCTTCTGCTCCATGTGGCATTGACTGGGGTCTCCCAGGTGTATTTACCCAGTGACTGGGCTGGTGTGGAGGGTCAAGATGCTTTCCCCAATCACAGGTCTGGTGCCTTGGTGAAGATGGCTAGAAGGCCAGGCTCAGCCAGAGCCATGGACCCAAGGGCCTCCCTGTGGCCTCTGCAGTATGATGCTCTCAGGGTAAATGGAGTCTCCTGTGGTGGCTCAGGATTTCCAGAGCAAGTGTCCAAAGGACAGGAGGAGGAAGTCACCAGACTCTTATGACCTGGGCCTGGAAACTGGCACAGAATCACTTCTGTGTTCTATTGGTCAAGCAATCACAGAGCCTGCCCACATTCAAGAAGATGGGGCGTAGACCCCACATATCCGTGGAAGGAATGTTGCAGAATTTGTAGCAATTTTTAATATGCCTCGGCAACTGTCTGAAAGGTGGTAATATTAACATTTGTTGTAAAGTTAAATCATCAAAGGGTTTCTCTGGAGAAGATGGCTGGCCATTGGCTTTTGTTTGGGTTGGAGTGTCTCCAGGCTGAGCAGGGAAGTCTAAGTGCTCAGGCATGCAGATACTGGTAGAGAGAGAAGCAAGCAGGGCCAACGGGAGAGAATAGAGTTATGCCCCTTGGACTTTAGAAAACAGAAATAAGCAATGCTTCTGTACTGTTACCATGGTGGGTGGCAGTGCCTTGGAGTCAGACAGTGCTGGTGACCTTATGCCAGGCAGGCACTTAAATTTTCTGAGCTTCAGTATTCTTTCCTTTTTTTTTTTT
>VBSM01001681.1:3816333-3862597 GCA_008086735.1 Cheirogaleus medius
AAAAAAAAAAAAAAAAAAGTATTTGTGTCCACATTCTAATACCACCACAATTAGGGTATGCTGTTATAATAAAGAGACCCCAACCTAGAGTGGTTTAATGAATGTAGTTTATTTCTCTCTCACATCACAGTTCCAATGTGAACAGTCTAGGTCAGTGAGATTGCTCTGCTCCACCAGGCACTGAAGTCTATGCCTCTGGAATCTAGGTTCTGCTACCAACATGGCAATCTTAACAGTCACCTGTGTCTTTGTGGGCAGGAGTGTCTCACTTAACTATACTCAGCTCACATGCCTGTACCTTGCCTGCCAAGGGGCAGGGAGTGGGTATATGTGCCTTCCTCCTGTGTCTGTAGTGGAAATCGGGGGTGCTTCCCTCCTATCTTATAATTTCTCCCTAAGAGGAATGATGATTAGATGCTGGATACCCTGAAAAGCAACTAATTGCTAGTAGAATATGAATGAATCCTATCCCATCCCCTATTGTTACATATTTAGGTTGATAAGATGCTATTGATAACATGTTATTTGCACCGTTGCAAGAAACATTTTTCTACAAATATCTTCGACCGCTTGTAAGAATTTCTTTTCCTTTAAGATACATTCCATGGAGTAATGTCATAGTTTCTGATTTCTGCACCTAGTCCTACGGGATCCCATTAGAGAGTAACCACCCTCTTCTCTTCAAGTCCGGATGGCAACTCAGGAATTTGTGTGAGCTTGGGAGAAAGAGTAGAGAGTAGATTACAGCATGTACTGTCAGACTGTAATCCCAGGATTAGGTGTCAGTATGTCCCCGATCACAACCCACTCCTGTTTATGAAGCACTGTGTGAGGGCTTTACATACGCTTTCTCATTTAATCTTCATATAAAACTCATGCAGAAGGCATTATTTTAACTCGGTGGATAGGGAAGCTGAGGTTTCAAGAGATTAAGTAACTTGTCCAAGGCCTTAGAGCTAGGACTGAATCCCAAATCAGTGCTTTGAATCACTTCCTTCCTCTTAGAACACTTGCTCCTGGGATACTCTTGCTCAAATCCCAGCTGCTATATTGTGGGAAGCTCAAGCCACGTGAAGAGGCTGGGTGTAGAACATTTCAGTTAACAGGCCTCGTTGAGTTCCCAGCTGAGAGCCAGCATCAGTTACCAGCCATATGAATGAGCCATGTTGGACTTTTCAGCCCAGCTAAGCGCCTCGCTGGCTGCAGCCCAAATGACATTGCATGGAACAGAATTGCTCAGTTAAGCTCAGTCAATCCAAAGAGAGCTGAGAGCTAATAAAACGGTGGTGGCTTTAAGTCACTAAGTTTTGGCAAGATTTGTTACTCAGCAGTGGGTAACCAAAACAAGGGGGAGCTCCCCATTCCTGGGTGAGCCCCAGCAGGAGGGGACCCTGCTCTGGGGGTGGGTGGAGGAGGGGACCTTCCATGGGCCTTGAGGAGTTCAGCCCATGAGTCTGGGTTTGTGTATGCTAATTTTTCTTTTGCCTTGCCCCAGCTGGGAAAAAATTCATTGAGTCACAAGCTGGGAGAAGAAACTGTGTGTGAATGAGTTAACAGAAATCTGGGCAAGATTCCCGAAGCAAATAATGTTGATTTTCAGCACAAAGGAGTCATTGCCTAATGCTGCTTAAGCTCACATAAACAGTCATTGCTTTATGACTGATTTGCTATTTTTGAAATTTTCCAGTTTGAAAAAAGTAACCATAATAAGCATCATTAAAAAAAATAATAATAACTGCATTTGGAAATGCGTAAACACTGTGTACAGTTCCTGAGGGGCATGAGAGAGGGTCCTTGTCCTTGGGGACTAGTCTTCACAGTCCTGTGGACAGGGAGTGATGCCAAGATGACCTTGAGGTAGCCCCAGTTGGCACCTGGATCCTAAAGTAGAATCCAGCTCCTCCCTCCCCCTCAAAGAGCCACGGAGGAAGCTCATGGTGGCTTAGGGAGGTGGTGGCCCCTTGGCCTCTGTCAGCCCCTATTGTTTACTCTCCCACCTCTGACCTCTCAGTTCTTTCCAGTTTAGTGGTTCTCAGATTTCAGGGCATCAAAATCTGGGATGTATGTTAAAAATGCAAATTCCAGGGTTCCTGCAAAGAAGATTCCCATTCTATAAGTCTGAGGCAAGGCCCCGGAATCTTTGTTTTAATAAGAACCATGTGATTCTTCATGTCAATGTCATGCCACATCCTGAGGAGCACTGTAACCTCAGGCCTTCCCTAAAAGCATAGAATAGGGATGGGAAGAACCTTCTTCAAGCTATACTATAGCACCAGAGACCAGACTGACCTTGGAGGGAGATGGGGGCAAATGGGGTCTTCAGATTCTGAGCAGGGAAGGCTCCACCAAACCCCTCTGGAACAAGTGATTTCTAAATTGTATTCTTGGAGCCCTTTTAGGGCCTTTTTAGGGTCCTCAGAAGTGCTGTCACCTCTACCCTATCAGTTTTTTTTTATTTCAGCATATTATGGGGGTACAAATATTACGGTTATGTACATTGCCTATGCTCCCCCTCCGCCCCTAGCAGTTTTTTTAAAATCTGTTTTATTACAGTGGGTTTCCAAGAAAGCTTTCATTAGAATAAAAGGTTTGATTACTAAATGCCCTCCATGTTTAAAAAATAATTTCCATGTTGGCAAAGATGGGGAGAAATTGGAAGCCCCTTTCATTGCTGGTAGAAACATAAAATCATGCAGACACCGTGGTGAGCAGTTTGGCAGTTCCTCATCAGTTTAACACAGAATTACCACATGACCCGGCAATTCTACCCCTGGGTGTATATGCAAAAGAATGGGAAACAGGTGTTCAAACAAAAACTTGTAATGTTCATAGTAGCAATATTCACAATAGTGGAAAGATGAAAACAGCCCAAATGTCCATCAACTGATGAATGGATAAACAAATATAGTATATTCCCGCAATAGAATATTACTCAGCCAGAAAAAGAAATGAAGTACTGATACATGCTACAGCATGGATGAACCTCACAGTCCACTAAGTTGAAGAAGGCAGACACAAAAAGCCACATATTGTGTGATTCTATTTATATAAAACATCCAGAATAGGCAAATCCATCGAGACAGAAAGCCAACTAGTGGTTGCCAGGGGCAGGGGGAGGGGTTAATGGGGAGTGACTACTTAATGGATATAGAATTTCTTTTGGGGATGATGAAATGTCCTGGAAAAAATAGTGGTAATGATTGTACAACATTGTGAGTGTATTCAATGTCAGTAATGGTAAATTTTAATTGTATTTTACTACAATAAAAAAAAAAAATCCCAGTAGACAGATTTAGAACAAGCATCTCATTTTTCACTGACAAAGAGGCTGAGGTCAGAAAGGGGAAATGACCTGGTGAGATGGCCCAGCCTGTCAGAGGTGAGGCCACAACTGCCAGACCACAGTCCACCGCAGCAGGCTGCCTCTCTTCCTCAACACCCCCGCCCCGCAGCCTCCTGCCAAAAAGCCAAGTTTCAGAGCTGCGGGCCACTCTGCAGTTTCTGCAGCCAGGCCCCTTGCTTCCCAGGCAAAGGCCACCTCGCCCACCCACAGAGCACCGGGCCAGCCTTTCTTCTGCTATCTCCACTGCCTGCTCTCTTCAAGTGTGTTGAGTGAAAGACAAACCCATGTCTAACTTCATACTTAAGTCAATCTTCCCAGGGGCCTCACCCACAGCTGCAGCTGTCTGAGCAGGTTGATAAGGGCTGGGCGGATCGGATTCCGTACATTGCAGACATTGCTCAGTTTCCCAAACTGCAACTGAGCAGATAGTCTGGAGGAGCTGGTGGTGGTCCCAGGACTGGCTGGAATGAATTCCAGCCATACACATTTGTGTGCAGTTGGCTATTCTCTCCAGCTAGAGGAACACATCTGTTGCACAGTAGATGTTTGGTAAAGATTCACTGGTGCCCATGGTTTCTGTCTTGGGGTCATCCTGGGAATGTCTTCATTTTACTTGAAAGAGTTCGGGAAAGCCTCAGTTTCCTCAGCGCACTTGAGAATAAAAGACCCAGAATAAGCTCGTGTGAGGACCGAGTATCATTTTATCTGGCCACTTTCTGAGATGGAATTATTCACCATTTGGGAGGCGGCAACAGCAGGGAATAACTCATTTGCATTTGTATTACATGTGAACTTTGGAGCTGGGCCTTCTGGAACTATGCCCACAGCCTCTTCCCCAGAGTCTCCCGCTTTGCTAAGGCTTGGTCTGCCCTGATCCTGACCCTTCCTTATATCTCTTAGTTGTAGTCTTAAAACTTATCCTGGGTTTTTTAAAAAGCTCATTAACACACAAAAGGGTAATCGCAGGACCCAGGAAAGCCAGCTCTCTGGAAATTTACTGAACTCAGCAGCTGAGGGACCCTGCCCGCTTAGAGGGGAAAGATGGGAATGGGGAGGGTGACATCCCCCAGTCTGGACAAGGTGACCTCCTTCTCACAGCCTGGGAAGATTACCTAACACCCCACTGAATTTGGAGATTTGCTTCACACAGTGAGGATGAATGGGGACACTACAGAGGAGCAGTGACTGCAGTTTCTAAGTTACCATTTAGGATAAGGCATGAAAGGACAGAATTTCCACAATGCAGTGGTTGGTGGTGAAAATTTAGAACTCCAGGTTGAGGCTGACCTTGCTGGTTGTCTGTGGTTTCACTGTTCCATGGACAGATGCTTCATTTCCTGATGCAGCCTTTCCCAGCTGGAAAAGGTCTCCCAGGACGAAGAGGTTTAGGAAATGCTGCAGGCTTCCCCCTCATTGGAGATTTCACAGTGTACAACTATGATCACAATGTTCTGAGAAGTCCTGCAGAAAAGAAGTCTGCTTTGGTGTTATTTAACCCAGCATTTCCCAAAGCTAATTGACCTCGGAACTTCTTTTCCCCCTTCATAACACTCTTTCATACCATACCCCACAAAAGCCAAGTTTCTAAGACTACACTTGGGAAATGCTGCCCTAATGCCCGGCAGAGCTGGTTCTGGTCCGTCATGCCCTGCAGCATGCAATGATGGGTTATTCGGGGAGGACACATAATATGAGGCAGAGCTAAGATTCAGCCTGAGGACTGTGGGACTCCAGGCCAGTATTCTCTCCTCTGTATCATGCCAGCTCACTAACAAGTTGCATTTTCATGGTACTATTTCCAGAGTGTCCTATTCTGTCCCGCTCTTGGGAATCCCATTGTGTCCTTGAACATCCTCCCGTGAGGGGCTTCTCATCCTGTCTACTCCCTCATTTCCCTTTCCCTGCCTGCGGTAGATGATGTTATTGCTCCCTGTTTATCATCCCTCCCTGTATCCACGTCCTTTGCCATGTAACCTTGCAGTGCTTTCCCTCTGTGAATGCCACCAGCCTCTCCATTTGGGGTTTGTTTGTATCAATGATGCCAAAGTAAATATGTTCATGTCCCAAGCTCAGGTCTCAAGAGACCTCATGTGTTTCTGCTTGCCTTTTTACACCTCTGCCATGACCATGAGAAAAAGATGGCCCCCATGACCCGCTGGTCACAGGAAGAGGATGGCAGACACAGGGAGCACAGCTGCCCCCGAAAAGCTGCTCTGGACAAGCCCAGTCTAGAGCAGCTCCCCCAACCAACCCACAGATGCGTGAGTGAGCTCAGTGCAGATTGGCCAACCTCAACTGACTCGCGCAAGTGAGCTTAACAATCAGTGATGACTGTTTAAGATCCTGAGTTTTGGGGTGATTTGTTATGTAGCAATAGCTGACTGATACACTCCCCACACATCCTCTTCTCTCTCTGCTGTTCTCCTTCTCTCTGCCTGTTTTTCATCCTGAACTCTCTGACAATTTAAAAAAATACTATAAGGAAGATTAAGAACAGTAAGCCTGGAACACAGAAGGGAGAAAAAAGTCACCTATAATTCCAGCCCTGTAAACAGCAACTGTACTTACACATTTCTGTGTTTCCTCTCAGTTTTTGACTCTAAATATATACAGACAGTCCCAAATTTACGATGGTTCCACTTACAATTTTTCAGCTTTATTATGGTGTGAAAGTCGTATGCATTCAATACAGTAGTCAATAAATTACATGAGATATTCAATACTTTACTATAAAATAGACTTGTATTAGATGACTTGGCCCAACTGTAGGCTAATGTATGTGTTCTGAGCACATTTAAGTAGGCTAGGCTAAGCTGTGATGTTTGGTGGGTTAGGTGTATGAAACACATTTTTGACTTATAATATTTTCAATTTACAGTGGGTTTATTGGGACATAACTCTATTGTAAATTGAGGAACATCTGTATACTTTTTATATAGCAATCAAAGTGTAGATATAATTTTTAAAAAAAGATTTTGTAAATTCGCCTTGATTGAATGATTTTTATATCCTACTTTTATTTAGCATTACATGGAAAACATGTCCCCCATTTTTCTATGTAGTTTATTTCACTCATAAGAATTTCTTGGGTACCCACATGTCTCAGGTGCTCAGGGCAAGGGTTCTGAGATGACCAAGGTGGCATCCTTCTCTGCCAGAGCTCACAGTCGGTGGTCAAGATAGGAGGAGAATAGAGCTCAGTGATAGATGTATCAAAATCCACACCAGGGCAGCTTTATCTTTTTATGCTGCATAATATTCTATTGACTAGACACTTCATAATCTAACAACTGTTGTTGGATGTTTAGATTGTTTATATACATTTTTCCATTACAGATAAGACCATACTGAACCTTTGCATGCACATAGCTTTTTCTACCCTTTGCATCATTTTCTGGAAATTGAATGCCTCCCTGAAGATTGAATTCAGATTTACTGAGTCAACGAATATGGCAGATTATATTTTCCAAAGATGATCACATCAAAATCTCACATCCCACATGATCTCTTGCCAGGGTTCCATCAAAAGGGACATCTAAACATTCCCTCCTCTTGATTCTGGGCGGGCTTGTGACTGCTTCAGTTGATTGGATGCAGTGAAAGTGATATTTGTGACTTCCAAGGTCTGGTGAGGAAAGGCCAGGCAGCTGCTTGCCAGATTCTTTCTCTTGTGATCTTTGCTCTGGGGAAAGTCAGCCATGAAGTCCAATTACCTTGAGACCACCATGCTAGACAGACCACAGATAGATGCCCCCCAAAACAGCCAGTTGAACTCCCAGCTAATAGCTAGCACCGATTGGCAGACACATGAGTGGGCCATCTTGGACTTCCAGCCCAGCTCAGCCTTCAGACGGCTCCGTCCCCAGCCACTGAGTCCTCCCGGCCATTCAGTCTTCCCCGCTGAAGTCCCAGACATTGAGGAGCAGAGATGAGCCACCCCACTGTGCCTTGTCTGAATCCCTGACACACAGAACCCATGAACACCATAAAATGCATGTTTTAAGCTGATAAGTTTTAGAGAGATTTGTTATACAGCAATAATAACTGGAATAAACTTATAACATTTTTATAACTCTTGGTACATTTTACAAATTGCTTTTTGTTGTCACCAACAATGTCTGAGTACACCAGTTTCAATAACGTATTTTGTTGGCTTTGATCATTTTCACTTTAAAAATTGCCCATCCAGGCAGGGCATGGTGGCTCACGCCTGTAATCCCAGCACTCTGGGAGGCCGAGGTGGGAGGATTGCTTGAGGTCAGGAGTTTGAGACCAGCCTGAGCAAGAGTGAGACCCCCGTCTTTACTAAATATAGAAAAATTAGCCGGGCGTCGTGGTACGCGCCTGTAGTCCCAGCTACTTGGGAGGCTGAGGCAGTAGGATTGCTTGAGCCCAGGAGTCTGAGGTTGCTGTGAGCTAGGCTGATTTCATGGCACTCTAGCCAGGGCAACAGAGTGAGACTCTGTCTCAAAAAAAAAAAAAAAAAATTCTCCATCCAATCGAGTGTCTTCATATCTTTCCAAGAAATTTACCCTCTACCTGAGGGACATAAACGCAGACAATATCTTTATATCCTTGAATATCTGTAAAATTCATTCTTCTTGGGAGAATTTTATTTCTTTTGGGTTTGAAACACAGCTCTGATACTTACTGGTTATGTAAATGTGGGCCTTCAGGTCTCAGTTTCCTCATCTGTAAAATAGGATGATAATCTAGTTTTATTCCTCCTGATGTTTTCTCTTCTCTTTATTCTTCCTTCTCTCTTTTCCTCTTTCTCTCTTAATTTCTTTCCCTCTCATTTTATTTTTCCATTTTCTCACAACCCTCTGCCTCTTGTATTAATTTTTCCTCTGCCGTATCCTTAAAACTCAGCCATGGATCCTCCCTAAAGTGGCTTGAGAGACACTGATATTTTTTTTTGGTAACAGAGACCAGTAGAGAAGGCGGCTGCTGATTAATTTCATGTCAGCAAGGCCGTCTTGTGCTCTGCATCTAGAATAGGGTAGTTTCCAAGGTGACCGAGACTAGCGTGTGAGTATAAGGTGAGGCCCTGGAGTTATGAGCTGCAAAACTCGTAAACCACACAGGCTTCCTCTGAGCCACGCGTTGCACACAACTCGCCAAGCAATTTAACAACCGATCTGCGGCAAAGCGTTCCAACAATATTTAATGATCAGTGCATCTATAAATAGGGTCATGAAACAATTTGGATAGATGTTAATATATGGGTTCAGTCCAGGAGTGACTAAACCTTGAGTTGTTTTGACCTCAGAGAGCCATCAAAAACCTGCTGCAAGCAACAATTCTGTGGTTGTCTGCGGCAGATGTTTTGCTCCCATTTCACATGTCCTTGTGTGTGTAATTTACTAACATGGTAATAACATGCTGTTTGGCAGTTTGCAATTTACAAAGTGCCTTCACACAGGTGTTCTCATTTGATCTTTACAAGACAGGCACTATTATTGAGATTGGGGGGGACAAGTACCTTGCTCCCAGACATCCAGATTGGGGAGGGGGGAAGGGAGTGAGGAGAGATGACGGTGGTGGTGGTGGCAGTGGTAGTAGACTCCAGATTTGAGACAAGAACTGTGTGGCTCCCAAATCCATCTTCCTTTCTTATTCCACCCAAATCCTGATTTCCCGGTTTAAAAGACTGGGAACCATCATTTCCTCTCCTGTCCTCACAGGGGCCACTGGGGTCCAGCCCACTGGGTCCAGCGTCCTGCTCCCTCCTTTATCACTTTGCATTAAGAGTGGGCTTGCCAGATGTAGCAAATAAATATGTGGGACACCCAGTTCAATTTAAATTTCAGATCAACAATGAATAATAGTTTTAGTTTCAGTATTTTAGTATGTCCCATGGTACATTTTATCTGGTAAACCTAATTAGACATATTTGTTGTTAAAAAAATTTTCCCTAAAAATAATATGAGATTCCTTATAGAAAATTATGAAAAGCCACATAAACAAATGGAAGAAAATAAAAATTACCTTAATTTTTACTAGCAGGCAACAACCTCTGTTGATATTTTGGATAATTTACTGTGACCTTTTTTCCATGCATATATTTATGTATGTAGATTCCCTTTTTAAAAAATAGAAAATGAGATTTACTGAATATACTACTTAAGACTTGCTTTTTTCACTCAAGAGTATGTCATGAATATCTCTTTGTGTCCTCATGCATTTTGTAACATCCAAATGGCTGCAAGGTCATCAATTGGAGAGCATACTGTGTTTAGCTAATTCCCCATAGTCAAGCCCTTAGGTTGTTTCCAATGATTTATTATTACAGACCTCACAGTGAACAATCTTTAACTACATCTCTCTGAACAGCCCTAGAATAAATTTTTGGCAGTAGAATTTCTAGATCAAAGGGTAAGCAAACTTTTAAGGTTTTTGTTATATATTGTCAAATTGTCCTCCAAAGAAGTCGTGCCAAATTATATTCTCACAAATAATATCTGAAAGTGCCCATGGCCTTGTATGTTGCCAACACTGGGAATTATTAAAAAAAAAATTAAAAAAAAAAGAGAAAAATCCGACTTTGACTCTGAACCTGTCCTAATTCCAGAATCACACTCAACACTCTGCCCCTAAACCACACTTAATGATCTCATTTCTTGCAACTGTGCCTTCTGTTCAAAAAGAGTTGAGTGAATTAGATTAGGGATAGAGGTGACCACCACTGTCCCTCACACATCCACGTCAGACATCAGTGATCCGTCTTGGCATCTTTCTACTGGACTTGGACAAACCTTTGGGCAGCTACTACTAAAGCAATTGCTCATTAGGGGAAATTTCTTCTTATAGAAGAATTTAATTAATAAATGAAGAAAGGGCCAGGCGTGGTGGCTCGTGCCTGTAATCCTAGCACTCTGGGAGGCCGAGGCTGGCGGATCGCTCAAGGTCAGAAGTTCGAAACCAACCTGAGCAAGAGCAAGACCCCGTCTCTACTAAAATTAGAAAGAAATCGATTGGCCAACTAAAAATATATATAGAAAAAATTAGCCGGGCATGGTGGCGCATGCCTGTAGTCCCAGCTACTCAGGAGGCTGAGGCAGGAGGATCCCCTGAGCCCAAGAGTTTGAGGTTGATGTGAGCTAGGCTGAGGCCACGGCACTCTAGCCTGGGCAACAGAGTGAGACTCTGTCTCAAAAAAAAAGAAAGAAAGAAAGAAAGAAAGAAAGAAAGAAAGAAAGAAAGAATAGAATGGCCTTGGTCACCAATGGCTGTTTATATCAGGTGTTTCTTTTCCTTTTTCTATCAAAAGCAAGCTGGAGTAAGGTGTTTCTGATCAAAGAACACAATGCCATCTTGAAGTGTTCTGGCCAAAAATTTGAATGTGAATCTGATCAAGCTTCTAGATCCAGCTACCAACTTAATAAAGAGGACAGAGAAAATGTTAAACTACACTATGGAGATGCAATTAGCAAAAATCCAGACTGTGGGAAATGCTATAGATTAAATGACTTGCTTTCTTTAAAAAAAAAAGAAAGAAAAAAAAGAAAAGAAGGAAAGAAAAAAATGGAGGGAAACCTAATGATTAAAAGATAGCTAGAAGATGTATAATCCAGTCACAAATGTGTGGACCTTAGTTGGATACTTATTTTTAAAAAAGTTTTGAGAAAAAACCCACTTATAACATTTATGAGACAATTAGAAATTTAAACACTGACTGGATACTTGATTGTATTAAGAAATAATTATAATTTTTTTAGGTGTGATAATAGTATCATAGGTTTATTGTGTTTTTTTAAAAGAGCCCTCATCTATTAGAGCAGTGGTTTTCAGTTTTGAGGTTTTGCCCCCCAGGAGACATTTGGTGACATCTGGAGACATTTTTGGTTGTCAAAACTGGGAGGAGGGAGTGTTACTGGCACCTAGTGGGTAGAGGACAGGGCTGTTGCTGAACATCTCACAGCACACAGGACTGTCCCCCGTGACAAATAATTATCTGGCCCAGAATGTCAGTATTACTGAGGTGTAGAGACAATGTTTTAGAGATACATATTGAAATATTTATGGGTAAAATGATACAATGGGTGAGATTTGCTTCAAAATAGTATGTGATGGGGAAGTAGCTTGATGGGAGTGGTTGAGAGTTGTTGGTTGGGGCTGGGTAAGGGGTACAGAGCTTTGTTATATTCTATCTCCTTTTAGATAAGTTTGAAATTCTCCATAATAATAATAAAAAAATGTATAACCTGCCCATGAGATGAATGGCCTTCTCTAAGGACCCTCTTCAACATTCTCTGGCGACTCTGAACTTTTTCTGACCTCACTCACAGGGAAACTGTGAAGTGGGCGAAGTTTATTTTTGGTATCTTATCGCTTCCTTCCCTACCAGCAGAAGGGAGGTATACAGGCTGAGCTCCCCCAATCTTTTTGCTCATCCTGTGTCCTCATCTGTAAAACAGGGACGTACACGACACTTGCTCACCTCATGGGTCTGCAGGGAGGCTCAGATTACATCTTGTCTAGCATTACCAAAATTGTGCTGTTTTAATCCACCTCATAGTAGTGCGGTCTTTGGTCTCAACCTGAACTAACGTCTTTTCATTTCAGTGTAACTTTAGCCACACAGAATTAGTTGAGAAGTAATCTCTTTTCTTCAGTTTTCCAGAAGGATTTGCATAGAATTGGTATAATCTCTTTCTTTTGTGTTTGGTAGAATTCATATGCGAAGCCATTTGAATTTGAGTTTTTCTTTGTGGAAAGGTTTTAAACTTTGAATCGATTCCTTTAATAGATATAGGTTTATTCACATGGTTTATTTCTCCTTAAGTAAGCTTTGGTAGTTTGTGTCCTTCAAGGAATTCATCCATTTTATCTAAGTCCTCAAATTTATTGGCATAAAGTTGTTCATGAATTTTCTTTAACATCCTTTTAACCTTTGTAGAATCTATAGTGATATCGCCTCTCTCATTTCTTAAGTTGGTAATTTATGCCTGAACCGAAGTCTTTTAGATGACAAAAATTCAACAGGAAGATAGGATTTCTTTGTTCACATGAGAAAAGTTGAAGTCTTGCTTTTGCACATCTTTTCTTTTTTTCTAGCCTCCACCAAAAATATCATCAAATTTTACATCTTTATAGAATTGTTTCTTATATGGAATTAATGTGGCAGGAAGCTCATGGAAAGGTGAAGGGGGATAGTCAGATGGAAATCTGATTTGTAACCAGATGGTCATTATGAAAAGAGAAAGCAGAGGTGGTAGTTGCATTGGGGATTTTGCATTCTGGGTTAGTCTCAGAGGATCAGGACATTTTAATCAGGGTTACAGACTCCTACATTCTGGACTCTTTCCAAACATTCAGTTAACCATTCTATCATTTTAGTAGCATGTGACCCTAAATGATATCCCCAAGCTTGTTTACTCTCAAACTCTGGAGATTCTGACAACATTGACCAGGCTCAGATAATATCCTAGGTCTACTTTTTTCAGGAAGTGTCTGAGGGCAGTTTGAAATAGTGGGAAAACTACGGCTTTTGGAGTTAGACAGATCTAAATTCAAAGTTTGGCTTTGCCATTCATTTGCTGTGAAACTAGGACAAGTTCTGAAAATTCTCTGAACTCTACTTTCCTCATGTGAAAAATGGGGGATAATGAGACCTACTTCATAGTGTTCTTGGGATGCTTAAATGAGATAATGTGTGTGTCTAGCACATATTAGCAAATTTGAGTGGATCTCGAAGTATGGTCTCTGGACCAGCATCACCTGGAAACTTGTTAGAAATGCAAGTTCTTGTGTTCTACTCTAGACCTACTGAATCAGACACTCTGGGCGGGAGAGCCCAACAATCTGCGTTTTAACAAGCCCTTTGGGTGATTTAATGACTGGCCAGGTTTGAGAATCAATGGATGCACATGGTAGAAGTTAAATAAATACTAGTTTTCTCTCCCTATTTATATATATATTTTTGACATCTATTCTTTCAGCTTATCTTAGCTCTTATACTAATTAAACTCTTCAAGAGTCAGTCTCTCTCTCTCTCTCTCTAGCTCATCCAATTATTTTCTTTCTCTTTCCAAATTCCTGGTGAGTGTTAGCATTCAGTAGGACCTCAGAGAAGGTTAACTACATTTCTATGTGCCAAATAAGGACAGAATTGCCCTTGGCTTTCCACTGCTTTACTTATTTATTTGACTTATATAACACCTTGGCTCAATCGGGTATCTGGAAGATGAAGTGCTCAGCGTGTGCCTGGAGTGAATACCAATTTTGCTCTGATACCAGGGATGTTGGAAGTGTAATGTCTTCCTCCCAGTGTCAGCCAGACACCACTTCAACCCTAATAAACATAAAAGCCTGAGCAATGTCATAGACCATTTGGTCCTGATTAAAGAAGAGATGCAATAAAAACTTACCAATTCGCAGCAACTGGAGTGAGTGAAAGAGGAGAGGGAAGGCCAGTAAACAAATGAAAAACTTGAGTTCTTTGTTTAAAAAAGTGCAATCTTATTTGCGTAGCAATTTATGGTTTAAGAAACACCTATAGCTGGGACCAGTTTGTATAGGACTGTTGTGAGAAATGAATGCAATTCCCAGTAATATTCTAAGCATGGTGACCTTCACATTTATTAAGTAAATAATATTACTAATGATAGTAGTAATAGTAGGTATTAGGATGAAAGTTTTTTTGATGAATGTCTAATTTAATGAATGATTAGTAGAATGAATGAATGAACTATCAATTTGATCACAGAGACTTTTTTCTCAGTGTAAAAGCAAGCTTCATTATTCATTCAGTAGTCGGTGAGCCCCATAACAGCTGTCGAGGCCTGAATAAATACAGGTGAAATTAAAAAAAATAGCTTTAATCATAATAGCCCAAACCTAGAAACCATCCAAATATCTAAGAAAAGGTGAATGGATAAAGAGATTGTAGTACCTCCATACAATGGAATACTATTAAGCAATAAAAAGAATGAGCTACTGTTATAAAAACTAACTTGAATATATCTCATAATCATACTGTATGATTTCACATACATAATATTCTAGAAGAGCCGAACCTAATCTATAGTTAGGAAGCACATCAGTGGTTACCTGAGGCTGGGATTGCAGGTGAGATTAACTGCAAAGGAACCTGTGGGAACCTTCCAGGGTGATGGAAAAGTTCTATAGCTTGCCTGTGGAGGTCATTCCAAGAGTCTATACATTTTAAATGCATAAATTTTATTGTCTGCAAATTATGCTTCCATAAAATTGATGAAATAAAGAAAAAAACAAAGGAAAATAGCAACTCTCTTTTCTATGACGGCCTGGAAGTCGCTTGTGGCTGCAGTGTGGATTCAGATCCAGAGTGAGACGGCACGAAGGCTGTAGGACCCGCACAGTCCACACTGTTGTGGCTGGAGGGGCCACACCTGGCCCCTGAGGTTCCGTTTACTAGGTAGGGCTGGTCACCCTGGAGGCCAGCGTAGTGGGAGGAACGCTGCAGACTCACATGAAACTGCTCCTGCAAGCAGAGCCCATAATTCAAACGTGTTCCTCAGGCTCTTGCCTGTTTTGCTCTTAAACTGAACGTTAACCTCTAATTTCAGCACCTGCCTGGCATGTGTCCAAAACGCATTTAAATTTGATGTTCCAAGCCCCAAAGGAAGCATTCAGAGGGCCCCAGAGAATTTTAACAAGTTGTGTCACCTTGAAAGACTATCTTACAAATTGTTTTCCAGATTCCTACCATCACAGACAGTCTGTGTGGCCACCAGCCCCACTGTAGCGGAGTTGCAGTGGACGGTCACCACGGAAGAATCTGGCCCACAGCTGGGGATGTGACATGAGAACTGACAGCATGGAGGGCTGCTTCTATCTCCCCAGCTACCTCTGGCTCTCCCTCCACCAAGATATCCTTTCAAAGAACATTTCACAATTTGATTACAAAATCAAAATATGGTCACTTGGCTCATTTGAAGCATAGGAAAAAAACACACTTCTCTACACAAGTTAACAGAAAAATAAATAAATAATACACAAGAAACAAAAATTACTACCAACAGTGGTACTTACTGATTATCATTTTGGTCTATGCTTTTTCCAGGGATACACCAGGCACACACACATTTATTTAAAATAAAAACATGATCTTACTATATATATTGTTTTGTTATCTGCTTTTTCTACCACTTAACAGTTTATTGGGAACATTTCCCCCAATCAACCTCCTATTAGTTAATTATTGCTGCATTAACAAACAACCTCAAAGTCTCAGGATATTAAAAAAAAAACCATTTAGTTCCCACTTAGGTGTTTGGGGGTCAGTTTGGGTGACTCTGGTCTGCCTGTCTCCATCCTACCCTCCATCAGCAAGCTAGTTCTAGCATGATCTATGATGATGAGGGACACACCCAACTGTCACACTTCAAACCTCTACTGATTTCACAGCTGCTAACATCCCACTGGCCAGAGCAAGTCCCATGGGTGAGCCCAAAGTCAAGAGACACAGAAGACTGCGCTCTTTGTGGAGGAATTGCTGAGTTACACAGCAGAGGGCATGGATACAGGGAGGGGGGTAAAATTAGGACCAATCATGCAATCTACAATAAACCTCATTTTCAATGCCAGACTCATGTGGATGTTTGCAAATTTATTTATTTGCCACTCACACAGTGCTATGTGCCAGCTACTGTTGGAAGTGCTTTTACAAATATTTAATCCTCAAAACAGGCCTATAAGGAAGATCTTATTAACCCCATTTTACAGATGAGGAAACTCAGGCACAGAAAGGTTAAACACTTGCCCGTGGTCACCCAGCTAGTGAGTGGGGGAGCCAGGAAGTCTGCATCTCGAGTCCGTGCCTGTGAACACCATGCTAGGCTGCTTCTCTTAGGATTTGTCCCCACTGCCCCCACTAGACTGTAACAGGGACTCAGTACGCAGTGCAATAGCTGGCCCTGTGAGCACACAGTATGTTTTTGTTGAATGAATTTAATCATTATCTCATCATTAGCTATCTAGGTTGGTTCTAGCATGTTTGGCTATTATATACTGCCATGGGGTGAATTGTGTCCCTTCCAAGCTCGCATGTTGAAGTCTTAATCCCCAGCACCTCAGAATGTGACTGTATTTGGAGAGAGGCCACTTAAAGGGGTAAGTTAAAATGAGGCCCTAGGGTGGGCCATAATCCAATCTGACTGGTGTCCTTATAAGAAGAGGGGGTTAGGACATCCAGAGAGACACCCGGGGAGCCCACGCAAAGAGGGATGACTTGTAAAGAGGCAGCAAGAAGGTAGCTGTCCGCAAGCCAAAGGGAGAGCCTTAGAGGGAACCAGCCCTGCTGGCACTTTGATCTTGCACTACTGGTCTCCAGAATTGTGAGAAAATAAATTTCTGTTGTTTCAGCCACCCAGTCAGTGGTACTTTGTTATGGCAGCCCTAGCAGATTAATGCATACACCTTGTCGTTTCCAGCACACTAGGTTTGTCTAGATGTATCGAAACTGTGCATATGGCCATAACTACTTGGGAGACCTTTTTAAAATCCCATTTAGCCACTGCTTTGTGGGTATTGTTCTTAATTCAGTGGAAACTGAATATCTGTTTTCTCCATAAAACTAAGTCATGTGACAACAAGGACCACGGAATGCAAGTCTATATTCCCAATGACTCCTGAGTATGCAAGACATACAGTGAGCGTTCAGCAAACATCTGACAGAAGAATTAATAAAACTCTACTTCTTCCTTCTGCCTCAGCCAGAACCAAGGCAAAGAATTTACCAGGGGCTCCTGGTGAGCATGGATGGCGAGAGGTGGGGCAAGGAATGTCAGGGCCCAGACTGCTCAGAAGGAAGATGGTCAGGCGAGAGAAAGAGACAGTAACAGAGAGAAGACCTCCTCAGTGGGAAAGGGGAGGTACTGTCAGAGAACTGACATCTTTCCCACGATGAGGGAAGAGGGAGGAAGAGCACACGGCGCAGGTTCAGGGGACCATCTGCCTTGCTTATGGGGACAGAGGAGGACAAACCAGGGGTCCACAACTCTTTCTGAATGACCAATTGATTTCCTTCTGCAGGTATGCTTGAAAAGGAAATGCAAACAACAGGGTAGGAGTTATGGATAACATTTAGAGAATTACCTGGGCAAGGAGTTGCAGGAGGTTAGTTTTTAGCAGTCCAAAAACCTCTTACTTCTCTTTCCTCAAATACTACCTGCTAACTAACTTATTCATTCAACAAACATTTCTTGAGTATCTGCCATGCTGGATGCTGTGCTGTGAGCTGGGGCCACACTGGTGACAATACAAGGAGCACCTGTTCTCCTAGTGCTTGCGTTCTAATTCTTACAAGAAAGTGAGAAAATGTCAAACCTGCAAAGTTGAGTAAGAGTCATTGACTAGCAGCCAAGCTATTTCCCCATTCATTAATTTTCTATCTTACTGACTCATAAAGAAATATCTGTTTAGCACCTAGTAGGTGTTGGACACAGTTTTAGGCATTAGGAGAAGGGGCTTAAACAGGACATTGTCATGTCATTTGAGGGCTCAAGTGTAATAAATAGGAAAACAAGTACTGCTATGGGCTGAGGGGCAGTGATGGCAGTGCCCCTGTGGTCATGTAGGGTTACTCTGGTGGCACAAGGTGGCTGTGGCAGCATAAGGCAAATGTAGTCATATAGGATGGCTGTGACACCATGGTGTGAATGTGGTAGTATCAGGAGAATTTAATAGTATAGGAATTCTGGCAGGAAATTGTCCCCTCTGGAAGAGTCAGGGAGGGCTTCTCTGAGCAGGGGACATTTGTGCCAAGTCTCGAAGGTTGCACCTATTATACAAGAGGCACAATGTGGGTTCTATTCAAACTGGAGATAGTTTAAGAAAAAAGGGGAAGTTCCGGGGGAGCAAGCAGGGACTTTCCTAGAACCAGGCAACTGGGTCGCCCAAGGCCTGGGACCAGGACCTGGATAGACTCTGGGGAGGAAGGTAGAGATTTCATCTGACTCTTCAAAGCTATGAGGTCTGTCCCTCCTTCTTTTTTGTGTCTGCTTTCTGCCTCCCTTTCTGTAGATCAGACTACTAGACTTTTCTATCCCTGTGGAGGAAAAAAGCCCACCCACAGCTCCTGAGCTGGCCCATCTTTGAGTCAAGCAACCAGTGGAAATTGACTCATATATTATAGGCCTGGTTCTACATTCTTAGGAGAAAATATTCCAATTGGCCCTCTTGAGTCAGGGTTCTCCGGAGAAATAGAACCAACAAGAGATCTCTCTTTCTTTCTCTCTCGGGGATTTATTAGGTTAATTGGTTCATTCGATTATGGAGGCTAAGAAGTCCCAAGATATACTATCTGCAAGCTGGAGAACCAAGGAGCTGGTAGCATGACTCTATCCAAGTCCAAAGGCCAGAGAAGCTGGAGTTCTGATGTCCAAGGGCAGAAGAAAATGGGTGTCCCAGCTCCAGGAGAGAGAGAGCGAGCGAGAAAGAAAGACGGAGAGGGCACAAATCACCTTTCCTCTGCCTTTTTGTGCTAGCTTGGCCCCCAATGCCTGTATACCATGAAAAACCACCTGTAAGCCAGGCCCAAGTCTTCTCTTTCTTTGTCAACTGATTATAGGTACTGCCCCAGGAGGCTACGGGTGCAGGCTTGGAGAGAGAAGGAAGTGTAGCAAGACTGGGAACCACAGATATTTGGGCCATCTTACTTATGCCTTCAGGACCTGTTTTGGCTGGATCACGGATACGCTGCTCCCATTTGATAGTGGAATGCTGCTGTGCACACCCAACTTTGTGCCTTAGTGGGTCAGATGACACCCAGTTCATGATAGGTAACTCAGATCACTTGGTGGCCCATGGTTAAGTGTTCAGTTTCTACTAAGGCCCAGTAGCAGGCCAAGAGCTGTTATCTGCTCTCAAAAGGAGAGTAGCTATCTGCAGATGATGGCAGGGCCTTGTTCCAAAATCCTAAAGGCCTGTGCTGTGATTCACCAGTAGGGGCCTGCCAAAGGCTCCAAATAGCATTCCTATCTGCCGCTGACATCTCAAGTGCCATTGCATCTGCCGGGTCATATGGCCCAAGTGGCAGAGCAGCTTGCACAGCAGTCTGGAAATGTTGCAGACCTTTCTCCTGTTCTGGCCCCACTCAAAACTAGTTGCTGTTTGGATCATTCAGTAAATGGGCCATAATAACACACCCAAATGAGGAATGTGTTGCCTCCGAAATCCAAATACGCCTACCAGATGTTGTGCCTCTTTCTTGTGTGTAGGAGGAGCCAGATACAGTAACTTATCCTTAACCTTAGAAGGGTTATTTCAACATTCTCCATACCATTGGACCCCTAGAAATTGTACTGAGGTAAGAAATGCAAATTAAAACCACAATGAGATATCACCTTACCTCTGGCAGAATGGCTGTAATTAAAAAGACAAAAGACAATAGATGTTGGTGTGGATGCAGAGAGAAAAGAAGGCTTACACACTGTTGGTGGGACTGCAAATTAGTAAAACCTCTATGGAAAATAGTATGGACATTCCTCAAAGAAATAAATATAAACTTGCCATTTGACCTAGCAATCCCACTACTGGGTACCTACCCAAAGGAAAAGAAGTCATTTTATCAAAGAGACACCTGCACCTGAGTGTTTATTGCAGCACAATTCACAATTGCAAAGATGTGGAATCCACCTAAGTGCCCATCAATTCATGAGTGGATTAAGCAAATGTGGGGTGTGTATGTATACACACATGCACATGTACACACACACACACGCACACACTATGAAGTACTACTCAGCCATAAAAAGGAATGAAATAATGTCTTTTGTAGCAATTTGGATGGAACTAGAGACCATTATCCTAAGTGAGGTATCTCAGGAATGGAAAACCGAACATCATATATTCTCACTAATAAGTGGGAGCTAAACAATGGGTACATATGTGCACAAAGAGATGTAAAGCTCATTGGCAATCAAGAAGGGAGGAGGGGGAAGGAGGGGAGGGATAAAAATCTACCTATCAGATACAATGAACACTACTTGGGTGATGGGCACACTAATAGCCCTGACTTAAGCATTATAAAAGCTATCCATGTAACCAAAACATTTGGTCCACCTTAATATTTTGATATTTAAAAAAAGAAATTTTACAGAGGTAGAAGACCCCTGAAGTTTAGTTAAACTTATTTCCTACTTTCTGACATGCAAATGTCTTACCAAGAAGTCTCGATTAGTTGCTCCTTCTCGTTCACTAGGTCCAACCAGCATAATGTCGTTAATGTGATGGATTAGTGTGATATCCTGTGGAAGGGAAAGATGATCAAGGTCCCTGTGAACTCAGTTACGACATGGGGCTGGAGAGCTGATGTGCTCCTGAGGTGGGACAGTGAAGGTGTATGTTGCTGACCTTGCCAGCTGAAAGCAAAGTGCTTCTGGTGGACAGGTGGACCTACAGACAAGTATGGAGAAAAGGCATTTGCCAGATCAATAGCTGCACACCAGGCACCAGGATATGTGTTAATTTGCTCAAGCAAGAAACCACATCTAGCATAGCAGCTGCAATTGGAGTCTCCACTTGGTTAAATTTACGATCCTCTGTCATTCCCCAAGGTCCATCTGTCTTCTGCACAGGCCAAATAGGAGAGGTGAATGGAAATCACCACTCCTGCATCTTTCAAGTCCTTGACGGTGGCACCAATCTCTGCACTCCCCCAGGGATTCAATAATGCTTTTTGATTTGCTATTTTCTTAGGTAGAGCAGCTCTAATGGCTTCCATTTGGCCATTCTTATATTAATTAATAGCCCTTGCTCCACAGGTTAGGGAACCAATGTGGGATCCTGCCAGCTACTAAGTATGTTTATTCCAATTATGCATGCTGGAACTTGGAAATAACTACAGGACGGGTTCAGGGACCCTCCTGAGCTAAAACTCCACTGATCATCTGACCTCCATGAGCCCCTACTCTGACTGGAGGGCCACGGTGACATTTTGGGTCTCCTGGAATCAATGTCAGTTCAGAGCCAGTGTGTAGTAGTCCCTACAAGTTCTGATTCTTTCTTTTTTCACAATGCACAGTTACCCTGCTAACATGCCACTGGTCCCTTTGGGGAAGGCTGGGAGAAATATTACAGTATAAATATTCAGCAGTATACCAGGGTTCTTCCTTGGAGGGACGTGGCTTCCCCTTCAGTCAAGGGGCTCTGGGTCTGTAAACTTGTCCAAGTCTAGGAATTGATTGAGGGGATGCAGTTCTTTCTTTATGATTTGAGTTAGACTCTTGTTGATGTGACCTGGCCTGGAAGTTTCCTCCTTATATAGTTCAGGTAAGAATTTAGTAGGCTCTTATCAATTTCACTTCTAGGAACACTGTGATTAGCTAGCCATTGCCATAGATCTACAAAAGTTAGACTATTCTGATCATTGCTTTGGCTCTGCTGTACGTTGTAATAGCTATGCCCTCCTTGCCCTTGGCAGTTGAGTGCCACCACTTGGTCCCTGTCAGCCCAGGATCTAATTACTCCCACTGCATTTAAATTTTCCAATTGAGTGGCTGTAGTTCCCACTGTATGGTCTGGCATACAGAGAAGAGCAATCACAGAGGTCTTAAGGGATGCTGGGGCTCCCCTCCCCTCACAAATCTATTTCTCAAAGTATTGGTGAAATGTACGTCTTCTGGACCCCCAGAGTGGGGGTGTGAGACTTCAGTGACAAATTCACTCTAGCATTCCAGTCTCCCTAAGCCTTTGCATCCTCTCCTCTACATTAAACCAGGGGAGATCAGGCATCTCTAACTTGCTTGTGGTGGGCCATCTTTTGATTCATGTTCCAGCCACCCACCCAACCAAACAAACTATTAGAGCCCTTTCTAACTCCCTAAGCTGAAACATTAAATGCAGAATCTCTGCTTCGTGGGTCCATATCAATAAATTTGGCCTGATAAAACTTTATGTTCCTTCCTCTATTATCCCACACTCTTAATATCCCTTCCCACAAGTTTGCCAGATTTCTGCTTGTACAGATAAGAAAACTCAAGTAGTTCCTTCAGAGCAAAGTGTACCTCCTCGTGGGTCACATTTTGTACCTCACCTTTAACAGTGCACTCTGTGTGAGGCTGGGAGTTCGGCTTTTGTTGTGATTCAGCCAATTGCGTGATGAGGACTTGTGCTTGTTTTCAGTAATTTCAGCCCTGTGGTTATAGGACATAAGATTCTTCTTCAAGGCACACCTAGAAGCTCTTAGATCATGTATGCATTACTTAAGCCAGAAATTTGAATCGCTGAGCTCATCTTTTTCTTTCATCGCTTTGTCCAGTAACATTAGGAGCAAGCAACCAATGCCATAACATCCATGGCTATGAGGGCTAACTGTATTTTCAACCCGTGGTTGGCTGCATCTGATGACGTGGAACCTGTGTATCCAGAGAGCTAAGTACACGATGCCATTTTATATAAGGGACTTGAGCATCCACAGATGTTGATATCCAAGGTCCTGGAACCAATCCCCTCCAGATACTGTATTCCTTGGCTTTCCACAAATGTTCAAAAGTGTCATATACTTTTGAACTAAAAAAGTCACTAAATTCATTCCTTGCCTATTATAAGTGGTTGATTAGAAATATCCATTGCAAATATTTTGTATATCTCCTCTGCCTTTTTGTTCTATCAGTCCACTCTGTCACTGGGTGAAGGTGGATCTTCCTTAGTTTCCTGATTCAAATGCTAATCTCTTCCAGAAACGCTTACAGACATAACCAGAAATAATGCTTTACCAGCTATCTGGGTTTCATCCAATCAAGTTGACACCTGAAATTAACCATCACACCACCTCTGGCCCAATCAGCTATGGCTGGGGGAGAGCAGTGTCACTGAGGACAAAAATGGCCATGAGAGTCCATCCTTGGAGGTGAGTGAGGCAGTTCTGGGGGCAGAGGGTGAGGTGAGCCACACAAACACTCCAGGAAGTGCTTTCCACAGTGTGCAACAGTGAGGAGTCGATTATAACTTTTAATTCTAAAATCATTCAAGCAGTCTGGCAGCATATGAGATGAAGAGTAGCAAATACCACCACTCCAAGTCAAATGCCTAAGTCAACAAGAATAAATAAATGCAAAGAACTATATAGTAAAACATTGATAACAAATAGTAGAGGATTCAGTAATACAATCTTATGAGATTTCTGAAGTCAGCTTAATCATGGGAGGAAGGATAGATGGTCAAATTCACGGAGTCAGACAGGGGCCCCCCAAAACAGTTTGAAAGCTTAGAGTAGCAAAAGAGAAGAAAAATAGAAAATGAGATCTCTCCAGGAGTGCTGACTGTAGCTCAGAGGAATGGGGAGGGTCTGACATCTCCATCTATTGGAACAGGGGCTTTTATGATTACTGTTGTTCTCTTAATCTTGCTACACACAGCTGTTTTAATCAGATAGAAACAATCAGGTAGCTTTCTCAGAGTCAGGACATTCCTTTCTCTTTCAGTTCAAGATTACCCAGGAGCTTTTGGGACTGCTGGAATTTCTGTTATGAAAATGAGAAATCCTGATGATATTGGGGGCAGCACTGTTACTAATACCAAGATATCAAAAAAAAGAAGAAAATAAAACCTCATAAAATATGACTAAAATATACCAAAATGTATCATTTTATTTTATATTTCTTTTTTTACAGTAACACTCTATTATCAAATCATTTTATTTTATTTTAAAATGAATTTTTATTAAAATATTTTAAGAATATATTTAATTTTTTCAGAGACAGGATCTCTTGCTCTGTCATCCAGACTGGAGTGTAGTGGCACAATCCTAGCTCACAGCAGCCTCAAACTCCTAGGCCCAAGTGATCCTCTTGCCTCAGCCTCCTGAGTAGCTGGGACTACAGGTATGAATGACTGCACCTGGCAGTTTAAAGACCAGATAATCATCAATTTAAAGACCAGATAACCAGAAAAAGGGAAATATAGTTATAATTTCAGCCTACATTTTTATCTTTCTTCTGAAGGTATCAAAGAAAGCCAAATGTGTTATCCTTGAATTAATTTTCTTCAGGATAATGAAGACAATGGCTGAGCTGAGACAACTAATGGGAAAGAGAGAAAAAATAACAGACTGAGTACACAGCTGCTCCCAGATAGTTCTCAAAGTATGGTCTGAGGAGCTCCTGGGGAGAGGGGCGCTTCCCCAAGACTGTTTACAGGAATGAACACATGAGGTCAAAACCCTTTTCATAACAATACTTAAGACTTTATGTGCCTTTCCCACTGTGTTTCTATTTGCACTGATATTGCAAAAGCAATGGTGGCAGCTCAGGATGAACCAAGACAGTGACACTAACTGTCCTGTGGTTCGTGGTTATTAGATTATTTCCCATCATGCACTTGCAATAGAAAGAAATGTCACTTTCACTTAAGAATGTCTTTGATGAGCAGTGAAAGTTACTGATGCTATTAAACTGCTACTCTTGAACACCCATGTTTTTGACATTCCATGAGACAGAACGGGAAGTACGCACAAAGCGCTGCTGTTGGATACTGAAGTCCCCAGTGGTCGTCTTGGGGGAAAGCACTTATGCAATGGAGTTGTGAGCTGAATGATGTTTTACTTGGAAGAATGACTGACAGACTATCATTATTCAGGCTTAGGTACTGGGCAGACATTTTCTTGAACAAGGTGAGTCTGTCACTTCAAGGAAAATAAATGATAGTGTTTGTCACCAATGATAACACTCAAGATTTTAGGAAAAGTTTTATCTACCATTATGAACTTTCTATCTTTAAAATACTTTCCCCCCCCCCCATCTTTCCAATACTTGAAGACGTTTTTGATAATAATAGGCAGTGATATTCACAAATGTGGGTTTTTTAAATACCTGTTGTATAATAAAATGTGTCAACATTTAGAAAATCTGTCTAACTTAGTGTACTGTTTTCCAAATGACCAATGAAAGATGTTACAAAATCAGGTATGGGTAAAAGGTCCACTCAAAGTACAAGACAAACTAGTGGATTTTAATGTAACAGAATATGAAATGCTTATTGATAATGTTTCAGATTTCACATTGCAAAACTTTTACGAAACTATCACTTGTCCAGTTTAGATGTAGTCTCAAAGAAGCATATTCACAACTATCTGAAAAAGGTTGTTAAATACTCCTTCTTTTTCAACTACATACTTGTATGAGGCTAGAATTTTTTTCATGTACATAAACTAAAGCAATTTATCTCATAGGGTGAATACAGAAGCAGATGTGAGAACCTAGCTGGCTCCTATTTTAAGCCAGACATTAAAGAGATTTGTAGGCTGGGCATGGTGGCTCACGCCTGTAATCCTAGCACTCTGGGAGGCCAGGGTGGGAGGACTGCTTGACCTCAGGAGTTCAAGACCAGCCTGAGCAAAATGAGACCCCATCTCTACTAAATATAGAAAAATTAGCCAGGCATTGTGGCTTGTGCCTTTAGTCCTAACTAATAGAGAGGCTGAGGCAGGAGGATTGCTTGAGCCCAGGAGTTCGAGGTTGCTGTGAGCTATGATGATGCCACTGTACTCTAGCTCAGGCAACAGAGACTGCCTCAAAAAAGAAAAGAAAAAAGACATTTGCAAAAATGTAATTTTTTAAATTTTGGAAAATAGTCATTTCTATAAAAATACATTATTTATTTTTAACATGTAATGGTTTATTATTCTTATTCTTAAATGAATAAATATTCTAATTGTTTTTAGTTTTAATTTCTAGTAAGTAAATATCAATGGATATAGCCTACATAAACAGAACTTTTTGGGTCCCCAAGACTTTTTAAGAGGGTAAACGGAAAGTGTAAAGAGTATTGGTTTGACACTAATAGAAGTTCATTTCCTGCTCACTTAACAGTCTGAGGTGGAAAGGTCAGTGGGCAGCTCGCCCCCACACTCTGATCAGGTGCTCAGCCTTCTTCCACGTTGTAGCTCTACTCATTTCTAGAACGTGGCAATCTTCTGTACTCAGTTAACAGGAAGGGAAAGAGCATGGAAGAAGGCATTTGGAAAGTTCTTACAGACTGGGCCTGGAAATGGTACCCCTCCACTCCTCACACTCCGTTGGCTAGAACTCACTCACGTGGCCGTTCTCACTTCCAAAGGAGGCTGGGAAAATACAGGCCAGCAGCGCGCCCAGGAAGACGAGGAAACAGACTAGGGTGAAAGGATGGCAGTTCCTGACATGACATCCCAGGTTCCTGCTACAGAGTTATTTCTTAAATTATTCCAGATCTCTCCTCAATCTATTTCTATTTATCAATTTATTTATTTACATACTTTTTAAAACTTTCATTTGAAATAATTATAGACTCATAGGAAGTTGCAAAAATAGCGTGAAAAGTCTGGTGTACCCTAAACTCAGCTTCCCTCAAAAGAGACACCTCATAAAGCTGTAGTACAATAACAAAGCAGGAAATGACATACCCATTACTGTTAGCTACACTATAGACCTTATTTAGTTTTCATGATTTTTTAAACCTGCATTCATTTGTGTGTGTGTGTGTGTGTGTGTGCATGTTTTAATTTTTAAAAACTGTCCTATGTGTTTTAATATTTTGAGGTGACTTAGATCCATTTTGGGGAGTAAGTGGGCTATAAATTATAAACAAAAAGTGTCAAAAGGGATTAATCACTAATCCTCTTGACATGGGTAGGGTGGGAAAAGACTCATATTTGCAAACTTTGAGACTTGTGCAGCCTGGTGCTATAGAACAAGCATAGGAATTGGAGACAGACATACATGGGTTCAAATCCAACCTCTATCTCTCCCCAGCTGAATGATTGAAGGCAGCCCACTTTACCTCTCTGAGTGTTCTCTACTCATCTGTAGCATAATAAAGTGTAGACTTTGTCTTAAAGGTTGCTATAAGGACAGAATGAGATCATGCACATAGAGAATTTAGCACAATGCCTGGCACAATTATAATTAGGAATATTAAAGGAGTACAGGGGTGCTGGGGCTTCTCCTAGGTTATCTAGTAAATTAGTGTAGGAATTAGGGTTCTAAAACCCAGCTCGAGGAAAGCAGCGCATTCAGTGAAAATGTGAGTGTAGGTACCAACCTTGTAGGGCATGAAGACCTCTTTCTAGAGTCAAAATTTCCAACCGTCCCTCCTCCCTGTCCTTACCCATAATGTTGCACTTGTGGGCTCCCTGCAGTTGTTCAGATGTGTGATTCCATGAGATTCTGAGATTAAAGCCTGGGTGGAGATAGTTAAGAAAATTGAGGCTCAGAAAAGTGAAGGCTATGGCCCAAAATCACAGGGCAAACTAGACACGAAGATCCACAGAACCCAGGCCCCCTCCCTGCAGGGCCTGGGCCCTTCCCACTGCACCATGATCCTCATGTCCTTAACTGTCCTTTGCCCTTCCTCTTCTTGCCTTCCCTCCTTTTCTGAACCCCATTCTGAAAGCCTAGGTCTTCTGTCTTCCTGGTCTGAACTTCTTTGATTTGAGATCTCGCCAACATTCCTTCCCGCAGGCCTTTACCCATCCACCATTCCCCACTGCTACGTGGTGGCCAGCGCCAGTCTGGGTGTCAGGGTAAGACTGGCTGTCAGAAGGTCCCAGTGATTGAAGGTGTCATGCCACTTTTATTACCAAGACTACTCCCCAAAGGTAGAAGGAAGCCACCCCCCTCAGTGTTACTGAGAATATCTAATGATGTGTTAGAATCTTTGTTTAGGGATTGTGACATCCTACAGGCTTCAGAGTGATTTTAAATCAGCCATATAGTGTGTTTATAGTACATTGCCTGACCTGCATTTGGGTCTAGTTTAGCAACCATTATTTAGCTACCTAGCTGGCTTGAAAATTATATTTTCCCTTAGCAGACAGTTAAGGAAACCCAGTGAAAGGCTCATGTTTGATTAATTAAGGAGGAAACAGGCATACACAGACCTAAGAGAATGCTATGTCACTTCAGTCCTGGGTTCCTGAGTTTCTGAAAGCACATTTCCATGCCCCATCTGAAGAACTGCCGAGGAAGGATGGAATGTTAAGACTTCTTCAAGACAAAACCACGTAAAATCAAAGCTCTCACCACATTCTTTTCAGGAAGCAGAAAGCAGACACTTAAAAATACTAAATCAACCACTGGCATTGTGTTTCTAAAACAACACGTTTCCTTTTCATGTTATTTCAGTTGTTAAAGAGACAGATGAAACTGATAGCTATTTGGCTGAAAATGTTTGTGTTGGTTGATGTCCCTGCCCTGTCCTTACACCCAAGAACTTCATTCAGAAAATATTTATTAAATGGTATTATAGTGGAGTGCTGGGTTTTTCAGGCTGTTGGCCACAATATATTGGTGGGTCATGAACTCAGTATATTGGGAGGCAAGCAGCATTTGAAAAAACTGAAATAGAATCAAATAGAATAGAAAACGTCTGTGCAAATTGTGTGTAGTAAGGGTAAATATTGTTACATGAAACTTTCGAGTCAGCTATCTATGTGGTGGGTGTGCGAATGAGTACATGGGAGTGCTGCACTGTGCTACAAGATTTATTTTTTATTATGGGTCAACATGAAAAATGTTTGAAAAACACTAATGTAGTCATTAAGAGCATAAGGTCTGGAGTTAGACAGCATGACTTCAAATTCTGGTTCCATCACTTTCTAGCTATAAGATTATTGGGCGGGATACTTATGCTCTCTGTGACATGGGGATTGTGACAGACCTGACCCAGGGCCAATTCACACGTTAGGCCCAGGAGGCACATGGCACAGTGATGACAGCCCATGATATTTTTAGGGGTCTACCAAAATGTTTTAATTCCTTTTAAAATTGGAAAGAAAAAAAATAATCTTCAGTATTGAAGAAAATGTTTTAATTTTTTCTCATATTATAGAAAATAAATTTTATAGGGATCACAAAAATCTATGATAGTAGGAGAGGTCCATAAAAGCAAAAGTATTTAGGGCTAATGGAAGTCATAATGCAGCTATGTACTGACCTAATGGGTATTGTGACCAAATTGTCCCAGTTTTAGACTGAAAAGTGCAGCATCCGGAAACAGTCCCCTCAGTCCTGGGCAAACCAGGGCAATTGGTCACCCTATTCATAAGATTAATATGAGGATGAAATTAGGCACTGTTGACAAAGCTTAGGAGATCGCCTAGCACATCAGTGTTCAATACACGCATTAATATGTGACAGCTATGATGCTAGCCCTGGAGAATTTTTTTTTTTTTTTTTTGCCCTGGAGAATTTTTGGATGAATAATACACAGGCCAGCCCTTGAGAGGCAGGGGAGTGTAGTGGTTGAGAGTGAATTCAGGAGTCAAACAACCCCAATCAAATCCCAGTTCTGCTACTTATCAGCTTTGTGATTTGAAGATAGTGACTCAACCTTTCTGTGCCTCAAATTCCTTATGTACAGCACAGATACAATCATAATTGTACCTATATCACTGGAATATTGGGAATATTCAATGAGTTGGTGCTTTTAAAGTACTTAGAACAGTGTCTAGCATTTGGTACACAGTCAGTAAATCTTAGCTACTTAAGTATATAACGATTAGGGTACTGTCTTAGTCAGCGTGGGCTGCTACAACAAAATATCATAGGCTGGGTGGCTTAAACAACAGAAATTTATTTCTCACAGTTCTGGAGACTGGAGGTCCAAGATCAAGGTCTGGCAGGGTTCAGTTTCTAGTGAGGACTCTCTTCCTGGCTTGCAGACAGCGGCCTTCTCACTGTGTCCTCACCTGGTGGAGAAGGGAGAGAGAGGGGAAAGGAGAAAGAGAGAGAGCAAGTTCTCTGGTGTCCCTTCTTATAAGGGCACAAATCCCATTATAACTTCATCTAAACCTAATTACCTCCCAGAGGCCCCATCTCCAAATACTATCATATTGGGGTAAGGGGTTCAATATACAAATTTTGGGGTGACACAGTTCAGCCTACAGCAGGTATATTCAGCTGCAAGAGGCAGAATAGCCCCCCAAAGGTAAAATAAACCCTAAGAACATGTATATAAAGCAAATTGTCTGAAGGTATTTGGTTTGATTTAAGGACCCAGCCATTTAAGGACCCAGCTTCTTTCTATCCTGCTCTGCCCCTCTTGGTATGTCTATGATGTCTGCTTCCTCATGGTCACAGGATGGTTGCCACAACCCCAACCATCATACAACTATGTCCACAGCAGGAAGCAAGGCATGTGGTAGCCAAAAGTGTCCTCCTTGAAAAGATGCTCCTTAAGTTGTCATTCTCTTTTTAGGGAAAGACATCTGTCCCAGCAGCTCCTCAACAGATTTCTCTCTACATCCTAATGACCAGAATTGAGTCATGTGCTCAACTTTATATCACTCACTGGCAGAGGACAATGGGATTTCCATAATTGGTTTAGACTAGTCTTGATTCCTCCAAATAAAATTGGTCTTTCGTTAGCAAGGGAGGAGCAGGGAATGGCTGTTGGGTAGATTTCTCATAGTATCTGCCTCTGAGATGCTGGGAAAATTTCTTCAGGGAAAGAATGGGGCAGAGGAAAAAACACAGCCTGAGTGAGAATGTGGAAGCCACGAGAGCACAGTGTGATCAGGGACCTGCAGGAGTGAGCTGGAAGGCAGAGCTCAAGGGACAAGGTTGGGCAGGGAATGAGAGGAAACAAGGCAGGAGAAAGGAGGAAGCCCAGACCCTGGAGGCTCGCCTGCTGGGTTAGGAAGGCTGTGCTCCATCCTGAGGGTCCCTGGGAGCCTTCAGAGGCTTGAAGAAGCACAGCAGTGGATTAGCTGAGCTGTAAAGGAAAATCCCTTTCTCAGTCTTAGGTAGACACTTTCCAGGGGACACATGGTGATGTGGTTGGGGCTTTTGAAGCCACAGGATAAATGGGTGCATCTTCTTGCATGCAACTGAAGGGCTGGGGGAGAAAAAGTTAAGAACTATATCCAGCAAGTAACTTAAAATTTACTTTTATACTACACAAGCACACATATACTGTATTGCAAAGTAAGATAGAAGATTTGCAAGAATAATGAAGGTGAAACAGAAGGCATCAAGGAAATTAAGAGCTTGTGGTGGTCTCCTCTGGGCTACGATCCCAGGCTTCCTGAGTGTACTCAAGGACATTTACTGTCCTCTATAATCAGGGGTTTGTTGGCGGAAAAAGTTGCAAAGTCCCAGAGGAAATAAGCTAGGACACCAGGAACATACCTTAGCCTGCTGGCCCATATATCCCTTATTGGCCTGTCAGTGCCTGAGACCTCTTCAAATTAAAAAGCTTCTTTACTGGAGAGTGACCTTCTGAGGAGAATTCAAAGGAATATCAGCCAGTTGTAACTTAGTATGAACTTATCAAAACATACTATGTTGGACTATTCTATTGTCAACTTAGCTAAACTAGGAACTACATTTCCAGAATCTTTTTTCCTATATGGTTTCAGGTTAGAGTTGTCCAAAAGAGTAATTTGCACAACATTTGGGAGGTGGAAGAGAAGCAACAGCCACTACTCTCAGACAGCCACCATGGTTGGGTGCAGTCACAGATGGAGAAGTGCCCCGAGGCTCCAGCTTGTTCTTGGCTGCCCACACTCTGTGACCAGCTTTCCCATCAAGTGCTCACCTCAAGACCAACAGCGGCCCCGGGCTTACCACGGGATGCACGGCTCTGGACTCACAACCAAAGCAGGCAACTGCTTCTTACAGACACCTCCGCCAGCTTTCCTTTGACTTTGCCAGGGGGGTGTACTTCTCAGATCTAAAGGTGGGTGACTCTCTGATCTCACTTCTTTTTTCCAACCTTTACTTCCCAGCTCCTCCCGTCTTGTCTAAGATCTAATTCCAAATCCCTTAACCCAGAGCTCCTGGTACTTCTGCTTCTCTGGTTTAATCTGGATTGATGGACATAATTTTCTTCTGATGCTGCACTCACCCCTGAGGAAAGAGAGGACTTGATAGAAAATAAAAGGAGGAGGTAATTTTAAAGCCGAGGCAATGTCTGAAGTGAGCCTGGCTAGGACGTGGCAATGGAAGTTGAAAGTCCAGAGAACAGTGAGAGCCAACAGGGGATGGCAACATCTAAAGGATGTGGAAAAGTGAGAGAACGTCAAGGGAAAAAGGGTTTCTGCTTCCTGCTTTCACCAGGACCTGCCTTTAACGACAGATTACTCATTCTCTTCTGGTTGTCAAGATGGTTTCTTGAACAACACGGCTTGTGACAGTTGGTGCTTTCATCCTCAAGAGAGAAACAGAATCAGAGAAAAAGTATAAAGGTAGAAGCAATGGGAAATAGAACACCAAGTACAGTGAGAATCACACAGTGGATTTATTAGTCTAGACAGGATTTTTAAGAGTTTATCTTGTGGCATTGACTTTATAGAACCATATCTTGCCTTATTATCTTTCTAGTTGGGACCATTGAAGAAATAGTAATAAGTAAATCTCTCCTTATTTATGTTAAAGCTATTACCTATGCCATTGTGCATGATCCTATACATACAGATCCATGTAAAAATTGTCCTTTGAGAGTTCAAATATGGGAAGAAATTTTGAGTCTTCTAACACTTTGGAACACATTTATTTCTAAGGCAAAAAGAAGCATGACACTTATATTATTTTCCTCTTTGCCCTGGCTGCCAGGAAACCCAGATACATTTTCTGCTCAGATACAGAAATGTCCTTTAGTCCAAGATGATATTGTAATTTCATACTCCATTCCTTTGAGAGTCTGTAATACCCTTTGAAAGGTTTCCTTGTGGCTGCCTAAGGCAACTTTGTCTTTGATGAATTAGCTAAAGGTTCTGCCTCTTGCCTTCCCTCTTGGTTTTAGAGACACCCTAGAGAGGAAATATGTTATTTCTGATGCTTGACACCATTCCTTTCCATTCCATTTGAAGAACCAAAATGATTTTTGATCAAGAGGAAGATAAATGAGAAGGTGGAGGCTACACTTTCAATTTGAACACAAAATTATACTTGCACAGGTACATAAAAAAGATGGTTGTTTTTGTTATGAAATACAACTACGATGTGGAACACCTTCAGCATTTCTCATTTTTGTGGAGCTGTTAGAAAAAGCTCAGTTGTTTGCTTCTAAACAGTCAATAAAATTTTTCAGAGTCATATGATGAATCTTCTTATATGTTACCATAGAGACTACATGCAAATTCTATTGGGTCACTCAGATTATTTATTTTTAGATAATGGTCCAGTTACTCAAAAAAAATTATAAAAATTATTTTCCAATAGAATCGTATGTGGGTGATTTTATTCTTTTCCATTTTTTGAAAATGTAGTTATACTGTTAGTAATTAAAATTAAATTTATAAAAAAATTGTTATGGCAACAAACTGAATCCCCATTCATATGGTTGAAGTCCATAAATTTAATCATAGCAATTCTGTCCTCAGGCTGTAGAAAAAGTGGATTAAAATCAACTTGTAGAATTTAATTTGAAGCCCTGAAGAGAATTCAAATTGGTTCCAGATATTGTGAAAATAATGTCTTACTTTATTAGAGAATTGAAAGACCTGGGTAGCACAGCCCAGTTTAACTATCAGTAAAATGGTAAGAAATGACGTAACTATGTAAACATATCACAGCAAATGCAAATACCACCCTCCAACACACATTGTATATACACACAAGCACACACACACACACACACAATATAAGCACCATGAAAGAAGCAAGGACTTTTTCTGTTTTGTGGTATCACCAGAACCCAAAAAACTGTCTTGCAATATTATGCACTCAAATATATGTTGAATGAATGATTAGAATGCAAAAGGCATACAATGATACCAGTATAGAAGGAAATACCACTCTCAAACAGTAGTATATTCTTCATAAGTGATTTGCATTAAAACAATAAATGGATAGCAATTTGATGTCATAATGTCTATGAGATGATAAGCTAAGACAACAGAAGTGGTTGAAGAGGACATTGCAGAGCTAAAGAAAAATTAATACTATTGGTTGTGTAATAAATAGACGAATATAGTTAGAAACTGAATAGACGTGGCTGGAAGTCAAATTTTGGGGAGAGGCTTGAGATAATCACAATTAATGCAGAGAAAAGAGAGGAATTTTTAAAATTAAAGAGAAGATGATAGACACAGAAGAGAGCAAAGGTGATTCTTTGATGGCTTTGAAGTAGAGATTCTAACAAATGAAACAGAAAAAATATTCAGAACTATAATTTAAAAAAAGGTGTCCTGAAATGAAAGAAGAATAGAATTTTCAGGTAGAAAGGGCATAGTATATATTTGGAAAAATTGATTAAGAATAATGACAATCAAACCACATATATATAATAATTTAAGAACTAGAAAAATGAAGAAAAGTTATTTAATATCCAGGAAAATGAAGTAGAATTAGACTGGTCTCAGAATTTTTCACAACATTCAAAACTGAGAAATGATGAAGCATCATCTACCGAGTTCTGAGGAAAACAGAGTGTGACCCTGAAACACTATCTAGTCAAGTTCTCGTGTAAATATAACAGAAACAGTCACACATGATCAAACATGAAAGAAGAACAGAAGGTATAATAACCATCATCCTTTCTTGGAAAACTCCTTAAAGATAAAACTACTTAACCAAGAGATGAAACAAAATAAAGAATCTAAGAATAAAAAAAAAACTGTAATAGTACTTATAACTTATTTAAATATAGATAGACTAAAGCTAAACAGTAAGAGGAATTATGGCCATAGAAAATGACATGAATTTTATAAACCTTGATAAGTTAAAAATGATATGAGCAAAAACAAGAGGGAAAGGGAAGGCAAAAGGGAAAAAGTATAGCTGTATTGATAATTATTAATACATGTTTATGGCATAGAGACAATTGATATTATGTAAAACTAAAACATGTATTTAAAAGTAATACATAATATCCCAACTTCTGCACAGTTTACATATCTTTTTTGTTAAAACATTAAGCCCAGAAGAATCCTATAGCAATTAATTATTTCCTAAGGTAAAAAACAAACAAAAAAACCCTTTATCAAAAGTTCAATATTTCTTGTAATTTTATTTCATTTTTTTCCTTGTGCTAAAGTCAAGTAAAAGTAAACTAAAAATTCAGTTTTCTCAAAAGCGGCATATATAGCATGATTATTTCTGGTTGCCTCTCTTTATATAAATCTCTTTTGATCATAATTCTTACCCACCATGGGCATAGAGAGAGGGCTGGGAAATGATCACCAAATGCTAACACAGGTTATTTCTGGATGGTGCGATTATGAGTGATTTATTATTTTCTTTTTTATTATTGTTTTAGTTTTTTAAGGCTCCTCAAGTGAAGCAGTGGGAGGGGAGAAAGAAACAAAGCAATCTGTAACTGAGGGTGATCAATTAGTTGTAAACACCACTGCACTTGGACAAGCCATATTGTTTTTTATTTGAATTTTCCAATATAGCTTGAGATTTCTATAATGAGCAAACCTTTTATATTTTTATTTTGAAATAATTTCAGACTTACAGAAAAGTTGCAAGAATAGTACAAATAAGTTCCATATTCTCTTTCTCTAGATTTTTCCAAATATTAATATTTTACCACATTTGCTTTATCTTTCTGTGTGTGTGTACTTTTTTTTCCTGAACCATTTAGAAGTAGGTTGCAGATGTGATGCTCCCATTACCCCCAACTACTCCCTAAAGCAAGGACATTCTCTTATACAACCATAGGAAATACATATTGATACAGTATTATTAACCAACCTGTGGACCTTATTCAAATCTTGTCAATTGTCCCAAATGTGTCTTTTATGGCAAAAGAAAAAAATTTTCTGGTCCAGGATCCAATCCAGATTCATGGATTACATTTAGGTATCATGTCTCTTTAGTTTTCTTTAATCTGCACAGTCCTTCAGTCTTTCCTTGCCTTTCATGAACTTGACATTTTTTAGCTAGTATAGGCTCTCCATTTGAGTTTATCTGATGTTTTCTCAGGATTAAATTTGGATTATGCATTTTTGGCAGGAATATCATAAGAGTGATGTTTGTCCTTCTCTGTTCATCATCAGAAGGCATATGATATCAATATGTCTCATTATTGGAGCATTATTTTAATTAAAACTATAAGGTCATTACTTAAAAATAAAAAAATATATTAAGGGTTATCTTAACATTGTCCAAGTGATAATGTCAGGAGAGTGTACTGACATATATGCCAGTTGACTAAAGTAGCCACCTCTTTGGAAGGAGCCTCCTCTGTGTAAGGAAACCTCCTTTGATAGGGTTTTTGTAAGTCTTGTATGAATACCTGTGAGAGGGGCTTGTGTAACATTCTGATAGGGTTGTATGTGTTATCAGAGTTCTGACATGAAACAGATGGCACTCTCAACCTGGGGACTTTGAGAAGAGTTTGATAAATGGGTAATGTACAAAGATGCAGGGTATAGAGCAAATCACATGAACTAGTTCAGTATCGCCAGGCTAGGGACAATGGGGCACTCTTACCACTTCTAGGTGTGTGAGGGTGAGAGGGAGGGCTACAAAGTAAGACTCTGTCTCAAAAAAATAAAAAAATAAAAAAATAAAAAAAATTAAAAAAAAGAAAATAAGATACATAGATCACAAATAAACGTAAGAAAAGATACTCAACATCATATGTCATCAAAGAATTGCAAATTAAAACAACAATGATACCTCTTCCCTTATAAAGTCTTAAGAAAAAATTTGTTTAAAAAAAGACAGATAAAATAAAACAACAATAATATATCACCACACACTTATTAGGATGGCTAAAATAAAAAAAAAACACAAAACCTTGAAAATACCAAATGCTGGCAAGGATATGGAACAATGGGAACTCTCATTCATTACTGATAGGAATGAAAATGTTATTTTGCATTGGTATTTCCACTTTGGAAGATAGTATAGCAGTTTCTTATAAAGCTAAACATATAATTCAGCAATCACACTCCTAGGTATTGAGTTGAAAAGTTAGTGATGAGTTGAAAAGTTAGTCCACACAAAAACTTGCACACAAATGTTTATAGCAGCTTTATTCAAAAATTGAGAGAAACCAAGATGTCCTGCAACAGGTGAATGGATAAACAAATTGATACATCCATACAATGGGATATTAATTCAGCAATAAAAAGAAGTAAGTTATCAAGCCACACACATACAAAAGAAAAAAATGGCAGAAACTTAAATGTATATTGCTAAGTGAAAAAAGCCAGTCTGAAAAAGCTACAATCTGTATGGTTCCAACTATATGATCTTCTGGAAAAAGCAAAACTATACAGAAAAAAGATCAGTGGTTGCCAGAGGTTTGGGGGAATGGGAAAGGGTGAATAGGTGGAGCACAGAGGATTTTTAGGGCCATGAAACTATTCTGTATGATACTGTAGTGGTAGATAATGACATTATACATTTCTCAGGACATATAGAACAGTACAACACAAAGAATGAATCCTAATGTAAATTACACACTTTTGTTAATAGTAATATATCAATAGTGGTTCACCAATTATAACAAATGTACCACACTAAAGCAAGATGTTAATGAGAGAAAAAACTATGTAGGGAGGGAGGGTATATGGGACTTCTCTGTATAATCTACTCATTTTTTCTATAAACTTAAACCTGTTCTAAAAAATAAAGTCTACTAATTAAAATTATTTATTTGTGTAAATTTTGAATGATAAATTAATAATATATTAATAATATTTTTATTAATATTTTGAATAATAAATTCATACATTTTTAAATTTTAAGTTTTTGTCTCACTGTTTACCTGTCAAAATTCCTAGAACTTTGCTCTAGATAAGGCTTTGAAAAAAAAAAAAGAAAAATTCCTAGAACTAAGTAAATATAAAAGACATTTAAATATTTCAATGTAAAAATAATTTTTTGTGAGTTTGTAGCATTTTGCATTAAGCATTTGGGATAGATTTGCATTTATCTACTACATATCTATCTATGATTGAGAATGTTAATATTTGTGAAATCTGAGTGAAGTAATATATACACATATATTACTATTACTATTCTTTTTTTTTTTTTTACTATTCTTTCAACTGTTCTATAAGCCTGAAATTATGTAAAAATAAAAAGTTAAAAAAAACCAACAAAACCCAAAACCTTATAGCCTTATGGGGTACTGAGTTAATAGTTCACAGCAATACACCCAAATCTGTTTTTGCTACTTCAAAAATCAAGCTTTGTGTCTTTCTTCATGGTGGCTGGTGTAAAGTATAACTTGTATCTCACTTTAGACTGTCTCTATCCCAACAAAGCCCAGACCACTGGACCCATAGAGGCTTCCCGTATGTTCTCAGGGTTTATTTCCCACCCTCTGGCATGCAGGTACTTTATTAAGGCACCTAAGTGCTAGCTCTTTTGGGCTGACCAGGTCCAATTACCACGATGAGGAAATGTAAGCCTAAGATCAGCCAGGGCTTCTGGGTCTTTCCAGATTACATTTTGACCAAGTTCAGGCAAGCTAACATAGCCCTGAGGCAAGACCATAACAGGGCAGGAGAAGATGGGGGAAGAAAGCATTTGCCAACAGGGGTGCACCAGGTGCCAGGGGCTGTGTAGATTTGCTGCAGTAAAAATACGACTTCTGCAATTCTTGTTGTGATTCACCTCACCACTTGATTACTCTGTGATAATCTGTAGTCATTCTCTGTGACCTAACTGATTTGCACACTGACCAAACAAGTGAGTTACTTGTGGATATGGTAGGAACCATCACCTCGCATCTTTCAAGTCTTTAGTGGTGGCACTAAGCTCTTGTGAGGAGCAGAGAAAAAAGATGGTAGGAAGGCTGGCACACTGTAGGGGCTGATAAACGATAGATATCATTGGCATTGTCATTGTTCTTATTGTTTTAGCCAAATCGGGGTCAAAATCTACATTACCATTTTTCTTTTTGAAGTACTATACTTCATTGATCTTAAGAAGCATATTGTTTCATACTTTAACAACTCTGAAATCAGGATATAATAGCAGTCGATGGTATGTTATGATTGCTGCTGAGTTAAATTAAAATTGAATTCATTCACAAAGGATTTTTCTTTCCTTCTGCCAGTCACTTGGGGCAGAGAGTGATTTACCAATGAAACTAAAGCTTCGGGGACCCTTTACTTGTGTGGCTCTTGCAAGGCTCTGAAAGGAGTGCTAGTCACAGCTTCATGTGATCTTATCTTTTTGTAAAATTTGCAAGAATAAGGTATTTTGTATTCCTTTTTTTCAAAGAGGGCCCCAAATTATATAAGGTTCAGGCTCCTTGCCTGGGAACTCATAATATTAATAATATGAGCCTACAGACAGTCCCAACTTATGACTTTTGACTTACAGTATTTTCAACTTATGATGAGTTTGTTAGGACATAATCCCATTGTAAGTAGAGGAATATCTGTACTTTAAATGAAATTCTCTGAGGTTTTTTTTTTTTTCATGGCGTAAGTAGTTCCATGACAAGCCTGCATGAGAACCAACTTGGGGTTCAAATTATCAGGGAAGATATTTCCCTCCCTCCACCCTGAGGCAAAATTGAGACAAGCAATATCTCTTGCTTGCTGTCCCACTCTGTATGTCCTGTTCTTGCCCTCTTTTCTGTATATTTCTCATGTATCCCTGCGTGGAGGCCATTAGTGTCTCAGCTTTATCCAGAGTCTATTAGACTTCTCTCTGGAAAGGATTCATTTCTGGTGGCATGTCCAGTCATGGAACATCTTACAATCAATGATGTCTGAGGTTCCATGAACATAGTATATAATAGAATACTCCAACTGGGTTGCCTGTGGAGTTTGGACAACACTGCCCCTAGAGGTCCCTCTTATAATCTGAGATTAGTCCCCTAACAACTACTGATAGGCAGTTTCTTAAAACTCATGAAATGTTTGGGGACCTTGAAATTGATGCCTGCTCACTTGCCTTGATTTGCATGAATCTGAGGAAGGAACAAGAATTCAGCCCAGAGGTGGAGTTCAGATCTGTCTGAGGAACTGAAGTGGTTGGGGGTCCTGATGAACCTAGACTGAGGGAGAGGCTATGAGACCTTGGAGAGAAAATCATCACAAGGAGAAAAGTCTGCCAGTGTGGTCCAGCTGAGCAAGTGGGGTCTAGCTGTGAGGCCATGCTAGCCTCCTTTGATCCAGCTCACTCCTCCCAGGGCTTTTGTACGTAGGAGATTAAGGAAAGAAGAAGGGTATGGCATAAAACAAAAGACCTATGCCATGGGACGCTCAAGAGCTCTGCGAGGGGAACTGCTTCCAAAAGAGCTGGTTACGAGAAGCAGTGGAGTGGAGTGGAAGCATTGCCTGAGCTGAGTGGGAGGCCTGTGAAACTGATGCAATGTAGCTACTCTGTTTTTAGGTGGGGTCCCCATCTGCCAGGAATTTCAGATAAATTTCTGGAGGCAAATTGGTGGGAAAGCAGGACCTCTCACAAGTAATCCTACAAATCTGACCTCAGTTGTTTTCACAAGCCGGTCAAACCCATTGCAGATCCCATCCACCTCTACTCAATTTTTATCTGTACTGTCCAATATGGCAGCCACTGGCCACAGGTGGCTAGTGAGCACTTGAAATGATTAGCGTGACCGAAGAACTGAATTTAAAATGTTATTTAATTGTAATTAATTAAAAATTTAACTCTAAAACTGAAGCGGTATAAAATATTTGTCCTGTAAAACTTATAAGAAACATTTGAAAAACTGGGTTTTTTTGGATATTGATAAATCGAGAGTTGATTTTCAGTAGATGCAGCACCTCCTTGCACATGATGGTGACAATACTGAGTGGACACAAGAGTTAATTCACTTAGCTTGGACACGTGCAGTTTAGAAACTGATATCCTTTTGCATCACGGTCAAATGAACTCTTCTGAAAAAGATGAACCAGTTATGTCAATATGGATGTGAACATCAGAGGAAAACAGATTTTTTGATCCTAAATTCAATTATTGGAAAACTTTTAAGTACATTTAGAACAACTTAGGTATGTGAATCTACTTTTTCAATTATAAGTTTTATGAAATCTAAATGTAGATCAAGTATTTCTGAGGAAGATTTACTATCTGAATTGAGATAGGCTATAAGGATAAAATACAAGCTAGATTTGAAGACTTTGTACAAAAAATGTAAATTATCTCATTAATAATTTTAAAATATTGATTATATGATAAAATGGTAGGATTTTGGACAAATTGAGCAAAGTAAAATACATTATTAAAATTAGTTTCACCTATTTATTTTTCTCTTTTTAAAATGTGGCCAATAGAACATTTTAAGTTATGTATGTGGCTTGTGTTCTATTTCTATTGGACAGTGCTAATCTGGATTATTTAAAGACAGGTTCACATTTTGTATATCTCCATATTCTTGGCACTAACATGGCATTGACATGTAACAGGGTTGCACAAATATTTATTGAGGAAGAGGATTTAACCTCTGAAGGAGTTTTCTACTACTCAGGTGAACTGCTAAGACTGAATTCCCCAAACAATATATAAATCCACTATTTCACTTCCCCAGGACAATTATGAGCCTACATGTTTCTCCTGCCTCTTTTCTCTTGGTCACTGGTACTAAACAATGAAAGACTGAAACTAGTCTATTGATTTCCTGCCCCTCCCCTTTTGCTTTCCTCTCAAAGCACCCATACCACCACTAATTATTGTAAGGGCAGAAGACATTTTGGGCTGGATGATTGTTTTTAAAAAGGGGGGCAGTAATTAGCAACAACTTGTCTTAATTATCTAGTCAGGTTTGCCAAGTAGCCTTCTTAGTTTAAAATTGTGAACCCCATTTATACATTTTTCCTGTCTAGGACATCAATAAGAACTTCAGCTGCAGAGAAAAATACAACAAAAACAAAAACAAAAACAAAATACCTATGACTTGTCTAAAGAAATTTAGTAGTTTGTTACTTATCCACTTTGCGAAGCCCTTTCTCCTAAAATGCAATATGGTTTTTGCGTCCAATCCCAGAATGACACTGAAAGCTAGATTCCCTGTGGTGTGAATTACCTTCGACTCACAGGAAGAGCAGGAGAAAATGGAGTATTTCCTCTTGGGCATGGCAGGAAAAATTCTGTTGACTCTGCAGCCCAGCATGTATATGCTGGGATCCATTCCGGTTCCTGCTCAACCTTTTGTTCAGAGTAACCAGCCTATATGATCCAATTAAACCAGTCACTTCAGCTGAGAAAATAGTTTGCTTTATTTCTTCACTAAACTAGCAAATTAATTCCTCGAACACGACTGTGCTATTGTGTCGGGGGAGTGAGCTTCCAATCAAGACTGGGTAAGGACACAGTCTGGGTCACCCCTTCCCCATGTGTGTTGAGATATCCCAGCTGGAAATACTGGGCAAACCTTCTTGTATTGCTTGAGGTCAGATAACTATGTGGGGAATATGAAAGCTAGATTCCCTGGGGTGTGAATTACCTTCCACTCACAGAAAGAGTGCTTCTGTTTGATATTAGAGCTGCCAGATAATTTTCTAGTATAAGTTGTGTCATGCAACATGTGGGACATACTTATACTAAAAAATATTCATTGTTTATCAGAAATTAAAAATAAACTGGGCATTCTGTATTTTTATTTGCTAAGTCTTGTAACCCCAGATAAGATCCTAGATTTGCCCCTAAAGAGGCAACCCATCCTCTTTCTCAAAACAAGTAAGATGATATAAAAGGTTTATCAAAGAATATATATGGGATATGTGGAGAAAATTAGAGACCAGCATGGTGCTTGACGGTTTTTGCTAAACCATCTTGCTGAAAACCAACTGAGATCAGACCCGGATGTCTATTTTCATGCCTCTGATGACAAAAGGAATTATATAAAAGGGTTGTGCAAATTGTACTGTGCCACCTTGCTTTGCTTATCTGTTGCATTGTTGATCTTTTAATGTGCACATCTGGACTCCCTAATAAGATTGTAAACCCATGAGGGCAGAAACTGTGTCTTCTTTTTATTGGTATCCCTAAATTCCAACAAAATGTCTGGGCACCAGTACATGCTAGGAAGTGTTATAGATGATTATGAAGGATTTGAGGATCCTGATATAAAAGAATGTTGAGTCTGAAAACCAATGGCCGTTCTAGCAATCCCATGGGGAGTTCACGTTGGGATCCAGGAGGTAGGCCAGAGGCCGGTGGAGTTTCCTGGGATGGAAATAGCGCTCGACTGTGTTATAGGAGGAGTCTATTGGGAGCCCTGCTCTGGTCTGCTCCAGAACAAATGTCTGTCCTTGACACCAATAGGAGCAGCAGCCTCCCCTGCCACCTGTCAGTGAACCACTGCCAAAGTGTAATTGTACCGGGATGTTGTGACAGGAAGCCTGATTTAAACAGGGCCCTGGCGGAGTCAGGGGTCCAGCAGTGCCTTTTCATACCTGTTAATGAAGCCTCATTAGAAACAGCAAGAGCCTGTGCTGGGAACTGGAAGCACCAGTCTGCCGAGGCTCTCCCTGCCAAAAGGTGATTAACTGAATGATTTACGGCAGCTGCTCTCTGAGATGACGGCGGAGGTGGCCGAGTGTGCGCAGGCCTGCACAGCGTGCTGTCTGGTGTAAACTCAGGAGTGTGTGCAAATTCGTTCTCCCCTCCTTCCAGTGGCTGAAACAGTTTGCAGGTTCTGAAAAAATGCATGGCCATTCAGACACAGAAGTTCCTCCTCCTGATGGCTGACCTTTCTGGGCCCTGACCTTCCAAGCCTCCAGCTGTGTTTAGGTTAGAGATTTAGGTCTTGGCTGGGGGGGCAAAAAAATTAATAGTAGCAAGAAAGAAAGCAAAGCGACAGATCTCAGTGTCTGATGCCTCCGACAGAGCTAGGCCAGCCGCACACTTTGTTTGCGGGCAGAGTCCTTGAACCCAGGTGTTTCAATTATGGGCAGCCCCATGGTGTGCAGCTACAGAGGAGATGGATGCCTTGCTGAAATGCAGTTGTAGGTGGTTTCTTGCCTATTTCTGTGCCTCAAACAACAAACCAAATTATGTAAAGGTGTTGTGCAAACTGTAAATAGCTATTCTGCCCATCTGACTTACTAATACAGGAATTAATAAAATTTCCTTTTGGCCTTTTCAGACCCAAACGGAACACCAGTTGTAGTAATTCCAATCAGGAGACCTATTTCTTTTTAAAGCTTTCCTTAAAGATAAATAAGGTTTCTTTTGTTTGTGTCACCCTTGGCTATTTGGAACCTCTGGTATGGGGGGGGGGCGTCTTCAATTATGTCCATATTTGATACATCCCCCTATCTGGATTAGCAGCTCACAAAGACAAAGCTTAAGAAATTAAGGCTGGGTTCTCTCTCTCTCTCTCTCTCTCTCTCTCTCTCTCTCTCTCTCTCGTGGTTTTAGAAGCACTGAGACACAGGTGGTGGTTTCAATTTTAATCAGAAGGCAAGAGTCTTGCCTGGGTAGGCGGCAGATGCATGAACTATATTTGGCTGGCCCAGGCCTTGAGAGGGCTGTGGGGAGGAGGTGGGAGGACCCTGGAAGAAAATTTTGAGGCTGCAAGTGGGGTGAGCAACCACAATTTAATTAATCCCCCACTTCGATTGAATTGGCTTAGATTGGGCTTAGATTGAAGTTCCCTTTAATCTGATTGAGAGGTGCTCTGCCAATAGCATGTGAACTGTGTCTGCACATAAATATGCATGCAGAGTTCATTAAAGAGGTCTGAATACTCTGTGATGCCTATAATTATGACACATGCAATAAAGCAGCACACTAATCCCCTCTCCAGCAAGAGTGTTGTTTTTTTTGCCTACAACTGTGGCAATCCTGCAAGTCGTGAGCGGAACTTCTGCCGGAGCAGCACTTTTACATTGATAAACCCAAGATCAGTTGACCCTTGGATGGTGAAGCAGACGATGTCACACTCAAGGACCCTTCCAGAAGCCTTCAAGAATGGCTCTGTGAGCAAAGGCCAGGCAGGCAAAGTGATATCCGTCGTGACTCCAATGTGAGTTGAACAAGGCGGGCAGACTGGAAGCTGCACACAAAGCATTTATTTGTGGGGGCCAAGGGAGGTTGCTCAAGCTACAGACTACTCAAATTAAAGCAAAAGGACCCTCTCCACTCCAGGAAGCTTTTCAGCTCAGGCTGAATCAACTAGGGAATCCAGCAGGGGCTGAAGCTCAGAGGAAAGCCCCTCGGGTGACTTCACGGGTCTGTTGGTGAGGAAGGTAGCATTTTCTTCTTGAGAAGGGGAAGTTTCTCCATCAGCTGAAAGGAAACACATATGAGAAAATCAGTGAAGACATCACAATAGCGTTGTGGGAAAGGCAGCCGTCGCATGGAAATGACAGTTTTGGGGTTTACATCCCTGTTCCATGGTTATTAGCTGCAAGACCTTGGGCAAATGGCTTAAGCTGTCTGAGGCTCTGTTTTCAGTCTGTAAAATGGGGGTCATGATGGAGTCCTGGTGGGATTTGGGGGAGAAACAAAGATAACAAAGGGTCAGCACTGCACTGGCACATAGCAGGCACTCGCAAGTGAATACAGTACTTATATCCTGGAAGTAAATTCAGCCTAACTCACTACTCTTTCTGTTTGTTTAAAATGACTTTGTGTATGTATTCAGAGGTCATAGGTATCTGAAAAAATTAGCTTTGTTAGGAACATCTGGCTTTTATAATCAACAGAAATCAATTCAATAAAAAGACAGTTGGAGAGGAGCTGGATGACATATTTTCCATTTGAAAGGAGGGAGGGGTTAGGTCCCTTCCAGGCGGCTCTCCTGCCTTCTGAAGAAAGAAAGAGAGGTTGTACTCTTGGAGAGAGCCAGGAGATCTGGGCTCCAGTCCCACTTCTGCTTCCACCTCCCTGTGTGATCATGGACAAACCCCTTCCCGGGCTGGGCCTTTGTACTCTCTCTCGAACCATGATGGGTTGGATGATATGATTGCTAAGTTGTGTCTTAGAGCTGCTATTCTATTCTTTAACATATGTCAGATATGGGACCTTGGAAGAAAATAAGAAGATATAGAAATATAATAAAACATTGGCCAGATGCAGTGGCTCACACCTGTAATCCTAGCACTTTGGGAGGCTGAGGCAGGAGGAT
>VBSM01001681.1:3862697-3915497 GCA_008086735.1 Cheirogaleus medius
AGTCCCAGCTACTCGGGAGGCTGAGGCAGGAGGATCTCTTGAGCCCAGGAGATTTAGGTTGTAGTGAGCTATGACGACACTACTGCACTTTAGCCCAGGTGACAGAGAGAGACCCTATCTCATAAATAAATAAATAAATAAAGGCATAGGTTTCTGGAAAGAATTGGCAAGGAAGCTAAGCCCCAAGGTTGATGTATATGTTTGCAGAATCTTTATTGATTACAAACAGACTGCATATGTACGCACTTGTGTGTGTGTGCGTGTGAGAGAGAGAGACTGAGGGAGACAGATCGAGAGAGAGAGATTATGGCAGGCTTTGTGGCTGGCCAACCCAACTGTCATTTCCAACCCTTCTCCTGCCTCCACTGAGGAGTCTGGAGAAGCTAAAAAGCTGCTTCCTCAGCATCTCTTGCTGACAGATATGGTCATGTGAGCAGGTTCTAGTCAATAAGACATAAGGGAAAATCCACTGGAAGCCTTCTGAAAACGTTTTTCCTTCACTGATAAAAGGAGAGAACCACTCGAGGAAAAGCCTTTTTGCTGGTGCTTTTTTCCTCCCCCATCTTCTGTCCATGAATGAGGTTGTGATGTCCGGAGCTGTAGCAGGTATTTGGCAACCATGGGGTAATGAGGATGAAGACAAAAAGCCAACATGTCATGGTACACTGAAAAGATGAAAAGAGCTTAGGTCCTCAATGAAATCATTGTGCAGCCTATTTCTGGGACTCTTAAATAAATATGCTTCACGCCCTTGCTACTCAAAGTGTGGTCTGCAGTTTAGGCATCAACTGGGAGCTTGTTAGAAATGAAGACTGGTCCCACTCCAGACCTACTGGAGCAGAATCTGCATTTTAAACAGATGCCCAGGGATTTTAAATGCACATTAGTTTCAGGAGCACTTGTTTATAGCCCATTAATTAGGGTTGAATTCTATGCAGCTGACATTCCTAACAGCTACTGTGTATATCCTAGGTTTGTGTGAGTGTGTATGTATATATGTATATGGATATATACACACATGTATATACACATACATATACAATATATATTTGTATGTGAATATATATTATTTGTATGTGAATAGAAAAATTCTGGAAGGGCACAGCTAGGCTGTGGGAATGAGTGCGTGTGTGAGGGGGAATTTGGGGTGATTTCTCCTTTTTATCTTAATTGCTTCTATAGTGTTTAGGCAAAAATAATTCTTTTTAAAGCCATGCATATTTGGCCGGGCGTGGTGGCTCACGCCTGTAATCCTAGCACTCTGGGAGGCCGAGGTGGGAGGATCGCTCAAGGTCAGGAGTTCGAAACCAGCCTGAGTGAGACCACGTCTCTACGAAAAATAGAAAGAAATTAATTGACCAACTAAAAATATATATAGAAAAAATTAGCCGGGCATGGTGGCGCATGCCTGTAGTCCCAGCTACTTGGGAGGCTGAGGCAGAAGGATGGCTTGAGCCCAGGAGATTGAAGTTGCTGTGAGCTAGGCTGAAGCCACGGCACTCACTCTAGCCTTGGCAACAAAGTGAGACTCTGTCTCAAAAAAATAAATAAAATAAAATAAAATAAAATAAAATAAAATAAAGCCATGCATATGCATTCCTTTGATAACCAAAGCAGAGTCGAGGCTTACCAGCTCTCCTCCCTGTCCAGCAGGGCGTGGTAGGACGCGACGTCCTTCTGCAGCTGACACTTGCGCGCCAGCAGGTGCGAGCGCTGCTGCTGCTGCTGCTCGGCCTCGGCGCGGATCTCGCTGAGCTCTGCCTCCAGCCGGCCGACCACGGCGCCCAGGTTCTGCAGCTCCATGTCGTGCCAGTGCTTGGCGTCGTGCAAGGTGTTCTCCAGGCCTCGTTTCTACAACAGAGCAAACCTGGTCCAAACCAAGGCCGACAGGCCGGGCCCTTGGAGACGGAGGCGCAGAGCAGCGGGAGCGGGGGCATTAGTCTGGTGGGTCCACTCCTCCCGGGACAAGGACCTCGCCAGTTATGGACACTGACCGGGGTCCGTCTTACGTGGCTCGGTGGGGAAATAAGGAATCCTCAGGAGGTCAGACTCTGGTTGGGTCTGATTCAAGGATCTTTTTGATGGGAGGGAGGGAGGGTGAGAGAGGGAAGGAAAAAAGAGAAGAGGGGGATAGGGAGGGAGAAAAAGAACAAAGGAAGAGAGAAAGAGAGGGAGAGATGTTGAGAGAGACACAGGATGAGAGACAGTACGTAGGTGTTTCTTCAACGAAATCTTGCTCTCGGGGGCTTTTTCTCATGATTTCTTCACCCCCTGCAGGCCCTTTCCCCTCCAGTGCTGAAGCCCGAACCATCATTCAGGAGAAACGCTGTCTCCTCTAGCACTTTCTCAGATCACTCTATTAGAATGGATGTCTCAGTCTTTACGTGCTCAGCATCTTTCTCTTTAGTGTTTAAGGAGCACATCTTGGTCAGTCCCTCTTCCTCCACTGTCCCTTCCCTGTGGGTTCCCCTGCCCCCACCGTGAGCCTGCTTCTCTGGGAGCCCTGCACCCCAGGTCTGCGTGGGCAGGTCTCCACCACACTCAGGACTTTAGACGTGGTCCCTAAGCCCTCGACTCCTGCATTGGTACTTCCAGCACAGGTCTTCCGCCAAATAGCTGTGGACCTGCTGCTAAACTTCTTACTCAGACCTCAAATCAAGGTACGCAGATGGGGCCTTTGGCCTCCTCCTGGACCCGTAGGCCCCTCCTACTCTGTGCTTCAGTTGGGGAACCCACATGAGCTAGAAAGTTGGCAGAGATGTGTCTCTGTTTCTCTTCCTTTCCTTCCAATGCAGTCATCACAGCCTCTTGTATATCCTGAGCTTTCACATTCTCCAGCCACCATGTTCCAGGATCCGAAGCCTCTTGGTGCATGTCCTGCCTCTAGTTCCTCCTCTTCCTGCATTCCCCGCACAAGCAGCCACAGTGCTCTGCCTAAAGCCCAAATCTGGGCTTGTATATCCTCTGCTTAAACCCCATGGATAGCTCCCCAGGGCCCCAGACATGGCACATACACCTGGCTCAGTATCTTTGCATCTTCACCCCCATCCTACATCAGCATCAGCACTCCCATCCAGTCTTGGAGTTTATTGGGTTCATCTTGTTTCCTACACCTGTAACTTCCTTCTCCATTCCTTGCAGCACCCTCACCTGCCTCACTCCTACTCATCCCCAAGTCCAAACTCAGGGGTCACCTACCCCAGGAAGCCTTCCTTGAAACCCCTCTGCCCCTACCATGACCAAGCTGGGTTAGCTGCCCCTCGGTATTTCCAAGCATAGGTATACCCTTGAACTTATAAGTGGACTAAGCATGCCTTTTCCACGAGACAGTGAGACTTGGAAGGAACCAAGTCTCTGTAATTCCCATGCCCAAGTCAGGACCTGGCACAGAGTAGGTGCTTGGTATGTGCAGGTTGCCCCAGATGACAGCACTTGTATTACAGTTACACTTACTGCCCTACCTATCTGTCTCCCCATTAGACAGGAAACCTCTTCTCACCTTCCCATATACGATGCTCTGAAAACTGTAGAGTTGATCAATAAACAACTTTAAAGAACTATTATCTGTGTTTAATATTTTCTAATAGTTTTAATTATAGTTGACCTATAATTTAGTATCTGGCTTTTATATATAACACATAAAAAACAGATAAATACAGGGGCAATATATATGTAATCCTAACAATATTTGTACCCCCATAATATAATGAAATAAAAATAAATAAATAAATAAATAAAATGTTTCCAAAACCCCACAAAAAAACCAACCAAACGAAATAAAACAAAAAAACAGATAAATATCTTTTTAAATTAGATTGAATCAATGAAACAAGAGTCTGTACTCTGCCCTCCAGGAGGAGATTTTTCATACCCCTTTGACCACTGAGGCTGAAATGGAAGATTCTTGGTCATGACATCATTTTGAATCCCAACTGCTGGTAAGCAGGGAGAATAATATTATCTTATTCAAATCTTCTTAGTTCCATTGGATATGAGAGTGTTGAGTCAGATTCCCACCCTAGGTACATTTATAAGAGGCAAAATATAATCACTAGAAAATAAATCTAGATCAGTATCTGGTCTAGGGTGATTATTTGACTAGTGGGATGTGAAAACCCCTCTGTAGCAGTAAGGATGCAGAAATGGCCACCTTGGCTTTGAGAATCATTTGTTCCTACCTTCTGGGTTTTCTCTTTGTTTATAGGAAACCGGTTGGTTTGTGAGTAGTTGTTGACACTAGATCTGTAACACCTGTGATTTGGAAAACCTCTTCACAGAATCATGTTTGGATCATCTGTCTGCAGTTTTTACTCCATCTTCTAGGTGACTTCTCGTTGCGTCCTGAGGGTTCTCTTTGCTGACTTAGAACCCATGGCCCAATGGGGCATTTGTGGGAACCCCTATCAAAGGTTCTATGTGCTTTCCATCTCACTTGCTGCCCAAATCCATCTTCCCCACCTAAGTACCTGACATTCTGCAGAAAGAGAGGAGGCCTGGGTTCCCAAGAGCTGGTTGAGCTTGAATGACTATAATCAGGCTACTACCGCAGGTCTCGTAACCCTGGCCCACTTGGCAACACAGACAGCACCAGCAAGCAAACTGAGATCACAGACACTTATTCTGCGGGTGTCTGGAAAAGTGAAGGGACTTTTTTGAATTGCTAAACCCTCTGTAAAGTAAAATAGTGACCTTTTGTGACTTCTGGCCTTGAATTCCATTCCTGATTTGAGTTGACTGAACACAGAGTTCAGTAGGCCTCAAGCACCATTATTTGTGCCTGGCTTCCAATACAAACAGTGCCTTATTGGCAAAAGGGGCTGAAAGTCTTGCCAGCTCAGCTGTCTGAGGCTTATATAAGCTGCAGGGGCCTTGTGTGTGCACAGGTTGCTCTGAGAATAACAGGGGTGGCTGGATGAACGTTCTGTATTTGAAGACAGTACGAGAGGTTGTTACCTATTCTGGCTCAGTCTGTGCTCCTCACCTTGGCTGCAAGGCTCAGTGAGCAAATTGTGATCAACTAGAACCAGCAGGGGACAGAGGCAACCTGTCTTGGGTCATGATCTCAGCCAGAACGCCACTACTCCAAAGTCTTCTGGGTAGGGGTCTGAATTCTTTTTCCATTTGTTCCATGGGGTTTAAGTGAAGTGACCATGTGGCTGGTGATGTCAACTCACGGTTACTATATTAGTGATTATAATACTTTTATATGATTATTAATTTTATATAATTATTAATAGATGCCATTTGAGTGCTCACTCTGTGCCAGGCACTGTGCTAAGGGCTTGATGTGCATTATGTAATTAGTCGCTCTTATGACTTTATCAGGTAAATTCTAGTATGAGTCTATGGTGGATCAGATTTCCAAAGGCAGCTGCAACAATGATCCCAATTCCACAGGATCTTTCTCAATGTGATCTTGCCAATGCCCTATCAAGGAGTGGAGCTTTCTCCTGTTGAGTCTGGGCTGGTCTTGTGACTGCTTTGACCAGTATTATGTGGTATTAGTGACATTCAGGGACTTTCAAGCCCTGCAGTTAAGAGGCCTGGTAGCTTCTGTGCTCACTCAGAGGCTACAGCAGAAGTTTGACTACCGTAAGACTGCCATGATACAGGGAAATTCAAGCTAGCTACATGGAGAGGTCACGTGGAGAGAGAAAAAGAGATGCACAGCTGAGGCACCAGATGTGTGAGTTGAAGAAGCCATTCTCAGGTGTTCCAGTCCCAGCAGATGCCACATGGAACAGAGAGTTATCCCTGCTGATCTCTGCCTGAATCACAGAATGAGAGAACAAATGATTCACTGTTTTCTTAAGCCACTAAGATGAGCAGCGTCAGCGCTAGACTTTGTGGTGGGTGGAGCATTGCCAGGCCCCGCCCTTGACTCTGCCCATCTCTACCTGCCCCTCCCCTCCTCACCCCCTCCCCGAGTTTACATCCTGACTCCCACAGCAGAAGCGGGTGATCTCTCCCACTTGCCGCCCCATCACGTTCAGAGCCTTCTGGTTCCTGTGGTTATATCAGCTCCTCCACTGAAGTCACATTAATTCCTTCGGGATGTGGACCGTGTCTAATTAGTTTTATGTCCCCAGAGCACTTGGTAAAATTCCTAGAACATACTACATTCTTCAAAGTGATGCTAATAGTAAGAAGAGTGTGCTCACGTGCATTCTCTCATTGGCTCCTATAGAAACATTGACAATGGGGCGGACTGTGCCTGCCGTACCCATTTTGCAGAAGAGGAAACTATGGCTTGGGGATTTGCCTGTTTACATAAGGGATAAATGAAGGAGCTGAGCCCTTCTGACTCTACTTCTCTGGATTTTTCTCCCTCAGATCCTTCTCTCACATCCCCTGGCACTCACCCAGATCCTATCATGGGCCTCATTGCACTCCAGACCGTCTCAGCTGCATAAGGGTTACACAGACCAACCCCTTCATACATTTTGATTTGTGCCAACAAAGCTGTGGTTAGAACAGTACAAATGACCCCCTGGAGGGGACACCTAGGAGGAACTGTGTTCGACACCTAACAGAACTTCAGTCCATCCCAGAGATCAGAGGGTGGATTGCTGCATTATTATTTTTTATTAATTTCATCATTTAAGTATTTAATAATTAATAATGCAAGAGATCTGTCTGCAAAACACAGTGAGTCTGAGGAGCTTACTAGGTGTCCTAAGTTGGGTTCTCCAGAAGCAGAGCCTGAGACAGGGATGCCAACACTTGTAAATAATTAAGGGTTGCTCTCAGGAAAGCGGAAATGAGGAAAGCAGGACATGGCAGGGGAAGGTGCCAAGCAAGGATGTGGTCTCTGCTGGAATATGGCTACGGCCTGATCCCACAGAGAGTCCTGGAGTGTAAGTTACACCTGTGGTCCCCAACCCCTGGGCCATGGACCACACAGCAGGAGGTGAGCAGTGGGTGAGCCAGCGAACCTTCATCTGTATTTACAGCCCTCCGTGTGGCTTGCATCACCGCCTGAGCTCCACCTCCTATCGGATCAGTGGAGGCATTAGATCCTGCATTATGGTGAGTTGTGTAATTGTTTCATTACATACTACAATGTAATAATAATAGAAATAAAGTGCACAATAAATGTAATGTGCTTGAATCATCTAGAGACCATTCACCCCACCCCCATCCATGGAAAAATTGTCTTCTGTGAAACCAGTCCCTGGTGCCAAAAAGATTGAGGACCACTGATTACCATAGAACTGGTTCCACAATGGAGCAAGTGGGCTGGGCTTTTAAAGCCCCATGGTGGTCAGTCATTGGCTGAGGGCTGGGGGGTGGGACCTAGCCTCTCTCTGCCGCCCCCCCCACCCCCCAGGGGCAGGTGTCTTCTGTTTGGCCCAGGGCAATTCTGCGGAGAAGTGGGCAGCAGAAAGGGGGCGGCTGTGGGCATTAGCAGCCAGCACTCGCAGCAGCAGCTGTGTAAGGGATGATTTGGTGGGACAGCCACTGATGCTCCTTGGGAGTCAGAAGACATTTCAGGCCTCAAAGCCCATAAGCTGTGCGATGGGAATCCCTTGCAAACTATGACCTATATGAGTAGGCTTGGACAGTTGAGAGTTAAAATGAACACAGGAGATACCAGGGCTCTTTTTGGCCCACTCACCAGGGCCCGTAAGGATTCGGTCTCAGCCTGGAGGCTCTGGACTTGGCATGACGTGTTGTGTAACTCCACCCTGAGGGCAGCAGCCAGCTTCTCTTCCTGGGTCTGGGCCGTGTGGGCCACCTCCGACTGTTGCTGTGGAGAGTCAGGTCTCAGTGTGAGCAAGGATGAGCCAAGCCCTGAATGCATCCTTCCCTCAAAGCCTTTCTAGTCGCCATTCCACTGCCCCTACCCAGGGAAACACAGCTGTCGGATTTAAAAACCCTTTTTTCCTACAGGTCCTTTCACCAGTTTGTACACAAAAGTTTATTTTGAACATATGATGCCTGCGAATGGAATAGAATTCAAAAGGTACCCTAAAGAATGTATAGTAGAAAGTCTCCTTTTCTCCCTGTGTCCTAATTACCCAGTGCTCCTGTTTGTAGTTTCTTATACCTCCTTCCAGAGAAATTTCATATATTTATAAATAAATATGTATCACTGCCCCCAGCTTTGGTACTTAATATATCTCAGAGATTATTTTGTATTAGTATACAGAAATCGAGTACAAGGTTTTTTTTTTTTGAGACAGTCTCACTCTGTTGCCCGGGTGAGTGCCGTGGCATCAGCCTAGCTCACAGCAACCTCAAACTCCTGGGCTCAAGCGATCCTCCTGCCTCAGCCTCCCGAGTTGCTGGGACTACAGGCATGTGCCACCACGCCCAGCTAATTTTTCTATTTTTAGTAGAGACGGTGTCTCGCTCTTGCTCAGGCTGGTTTGGAACTCCTAACCTCAAGCAATCCTCCCACCTTAGTCTCCCAGAGTGCTAGGATTACAGGTATGAGCCACCCACCTGAATACATTCTTTTTAACAGCTGCATAGTATTGCCTTGTTTGTAAGCACTGTAGTCTATTTAGAGGTCTCTGCTGGTGGACAGATTGTTTCCAGTCTTTCCCTATTACAAACAATGATGCAAAGAATAACCTTACATCCTCATTTTTCACACAAGGGAGTGTTTTTGAGGGGTAATTTCTGTAGTAGAACTGCTGATTCGAAATTATATATATTTGTAATTTTGGTGAATGTTACCAAGTTGCCCTTCAGAAAATGTGTAACCCCTTCTGGCTCTGTAAGACAGCACCAGGTGCCCCATACCTTCCTCAAACAAGGAGGTATCCAATTTGATCTCTGTCAATCTGATAGTCTCTGATTATTTTTTTAAACCACAGTTTGGCCACAATTATGACAACAAAGGAAAGGTCTGTGTTTTGAAACTTCTCTCCAGAGCAAAATGGACAGATTCTGATTCCCCCGCATATATTCAGGGGAGCAGGTCACCGTTACTCTTCTTTGCTGGGGAAAAGGTGAAAAAAGACCACCCCCGTTTTCTTTAATGCAGTCCGATGGAATGTCCCCTAGTCCATGATATGGGAGGGAAAAAAACAAACCAGTTTTCTCTTGTAGGTTGCTGGTTTTCTGGAATTACCATTTTTACCATATAGAACTACTTATTTATAGAGTAATGTAAAATAATCCAATCTAATGGGTTGACTAAGAAATTCTAAGTCAACAGGCTCATATCGCAGTAGTAGTTCCTCCTATTCTTACTGTTTAAAGGCTTTACAGAGGCCACAGAATGACCATTAAAGGGTTTGGGTCAGCTAAAGGAGAACAGAAGCCCTGGCCAGCTCTGACTGGTCGGCCAATGGCTTGTGCCCTGGGCTGTCATTCAGCAGCTCAGAGTCCCAGTCCCTGCCCACAGAAGGCAGATGTCAGTGAGGAAGAATGAAAATCACATAATGGCTATGGCTTGGGGTCACTATGAGGCTGCCATCAGATTATGCACATAGACAATTTTAGAACCTTAAAAGTATGAAAACATTGGTTGTATATATTTTCTATATGTAAAAAGTAATAGTAGCCAACCGATGAGTTTGTAAAAGCCACTATAAGTTAAATACTACCTATAACTAATACGTATTAGGCACTTACTCTGTGCCAACTACCATGTTAACATCTTTAAGTTTATTATCTCATTTAATCCTTATAACCCTATGAAGAAGATGTCACTATTATCTTCATATTATATGAGGAAACGGAGGCACAGAGAGATTGAGTTACTTGCTCAAGATCATATGGCTTTTGAAGGACAGAACCAGGATTCACGCCTAGGAGCAGACTCCAGAGCTGTGCTCTTAACAACCAGTATTTAATCCATCAACTTAAGACCCCTAAAACTGGATGTGTCTTCCATAAAATGTAGGTGAATCACTCTGAAGTATCCTCCTTCCAAGTACCCTGTTTTTTCCCTCTCTTTGGGGTTATTAAATTATATCAACTTATAATTAAATAAATTATATTAACATGGTAATAAATACTTGAACACATCATTTACTAACTATTTTCTATGCTATTGAGGTTATTTACATCTATGGTATCTGTGTGGTGGAAATAACATACAATGGTGTGTTGCTGGTCATCACAGGAGGTCCCAGCAGTCTGCATTCCTGGTCCATGGAAGCCAAGTTCTACATAGCTACAGAAACTAACAAAACATTATCACTTGCCATGGACAGTAGATAGCTGAAAAATTAATGAAGTTATAACAAACCAATGTTTAAATTCTAGCTACCATTGTCTACCAAGCTGCCAAATCCCAAAGCCTGCTTTCTCTTTCTTTAAGGGAGAGATTAATAAGTATAGCAGAGGTGTTAAAACCTCTGCCAGCACCAAAGACTTTCTTCTAGTTTAACATTGAAAAAGAAATTAATTTGATCACTATGAGTTTCAGTGTCATTTAATATTGTGTCCCACACCTTCTCAAATCATCTTACCACAAGTGATACTTGCCAGTTAATTGCTTGAACTCACCTAAAAGAATTACACATTCTTCTCCAATGGATTTTAAGATTTACGATTTCTGGTTGCTATAATAACTCCATTTCTGTTTCCATTTCAACCCAATGCCTCCAGATTTCTTCTCAGAGCTCAAATAGTAGGTGTGTGATCCTAGGCCCTGAGGACAGGAAGGTAGGACTATGTTTTGTTGCTCAGTGCGGTTGCTAAGGTATGTAATGAGATTCAAAGATGTTGGTCCCCAGACTTTGAAACCAGCTTGAAGTCCTGGCTCTCCTGCACAGCAGCTGAGCTGCCTATGTTTGCACTCCATCTATATTTCTGGAGCAGGAGAGCATGTTGACATTTTGAAACACAACACAGATTTTCAAATTTCAAAAATGTTAAATTAAATTAGCATGTTATTGCCCGTGAAGGATGAATGTGAGAGGAGAAAATCAGCATGCTTCTGAGTAAGTCATAATCAAGTATTTGAGAGTCTGACTATTGGAGATACAAATGGGGGCTGGGGAAGAGAAAAAGACCATCTCGAAACCGGACCCACTTTGCTGATTAGTATCGCGATTCCTAAAAATGCCCTTGCCAATGACCCGGAATTGGGAGAAATGCCACTTTGTAGTGTGAGGGGAAGGTGAGTGTTTAGGAGGAGGCAGAGTGTGGAGAGAGAGTGATGATACTTCCTGATCTTTGAAATAGCAGGTTCCTTCTCAGCAGATCTTGTATCCAGATGAGCCCTCTGCCTCAAGTGTCTTCTGTCTTTTCCCAAGCAGTTGCTGTGCAGGTTTGAACAAGTCACTTGGGCTCTGCGGTTTTTACAACTGATGAACAACAGCTTTCTAAGAGCATTGTTCTGCCACAGGACACAGTTACCTGCCTTGGCTCTTAAGCACTTTTCAGATTTCACAAGATTATGCTAACCTCATAGTGTTCACTGGCATGGAGGAAGGGAAAGCCATGGCCCCCTGGGGACCCAAGGGTTCTCGATCTTGTATCATAGAAGAATCTTTTCCCACAAGGAGGGCACAGACCCTTGGTTTGGAAAGATCCTGACAGAAGCCTGGCATAACTTTTAGTCTCTCAGGACAAAGGCCTCCCACCCTCACATTCCACAAGATATCACTTATTTATTCTTAAAAAGGAAAATGAATCGAGGTCCCCCATTCTTGTGATCTGTCCAGTTCAGCCTAGTAGTTAAGAGTGTTGATTCTAGGCGGTGGCTCATGCCTGTAATCCTAGCACTCTGGGAGGCCGAGGTGGGAGGATCGCTCAAGGTCAGGAGTTCAAAACCAGCCTGACCAAGAGTGAGACCCCATTTCTACTAAAAATGGAAAGAAATTAATTGGCCAACTAAAAATATATAGAAAAAATGAGCCAGGCATGGTGGTGCATGCCTGTAGTCCCAGCTACTTGGGAAGCTGAGGCAGAAGGATCATTTGAGCCCAGGAGTTTGAGGTTGCTGTGAACTAGGCTGATGCCATGGCACTCTAGCCTGGGCAACAGAGTGAGACTCTGTCTCAAAAAAAAAAAAGTGTTGATTGTGGAGTCAGAATGTGTGATTTGAATCCCACCTTTGCTACTTTCTAAGTGTGCAATTTGGGGCCAGTTACCTAACCTCTCTGTGCCCTAATTTCCTCCTCTATAAAATGGATAAAATCACAATACCTATCTCACGTTGGGAAGATAAAATGAAAACATACCTGTCAGCTTTTGGAAAGTGCTCTGCTCTCATGGCACATCTCATTCTGCCTCGTAGGAGGGTGGTCTTTCCATCCGTTTCCTACCTCCCCCTCCCCCCTGCCCAACCTCCACACTAGACTGCAGGTGTCTTGTGTGCAGGATCAACTTCTTACCTACCCTACCTCTGGGTACCTAACATGGCTTATTACACCCAGAACATGCTCAATAACATTTATGGAAGGTCTACAATGTGGGCCAGGCCCATGTCAGGGACTAGAGAAGAAAAGGAGGGATCTACCCAGGCATGGAATTAGATCAAACCTCCATGTCATTAGGAGGACCATGCTATCATTACTGTAACAGTTGTAAGTCATTTTACCGTCACGCGGTGTCATGTTGTTGAGCTAAGGATAGCTTTTGACAGGCAGCACACACACTCCTGACCTCCCCCAGCCAGATGTAGGATTTATTTGAGAGAAGGTTGGATGCCGTCCAGGCTGTACCGGTGGCACAGGCGCTCCTTAGCGAGAATCAAAAAGAAGTGCATGGCTCACTTGGTGAAACTTCAACACTGGCAGAATCGCAGGCCTGGCTAGCCTGGGCCAAGTTTCTCCTTGAGTTTACTCAAGAACTGCCTGGCTCTTGAAACTGCTCTCTTTGGGGTGTAGGGTCAGTTCCCAGGCTCTGTCCAAGTGACCAAAGACAAGACAGGAGAGCAAATGGCTTCCTGGACTCGCTGCCCCCTTGGTCATGAGTAAGCTTACCCTCTTGATAAGGGCAACAGAAGAGGCTCGGCAATGAGTCTAATTCCAAAGGGAAAAATAGGTTATTCTTCTTAAAGTAGTTAATGGGGAAGTCTAAATCATAGTATTTTTGTTCTGGTTTATTAAGATCATCCTGTTTCTAAGAAGAGGGGACTCCTTTGCTTTGTCTCATTCTAGGAGACTGAGTGTGGAATATGGTCCACACTGTCTTAATTCCTCAGGGATTTGGTTGTTTCATCTTTATGAATCAACCTATTTTAGAAGTAGGGTCCCTACAGTTTTTATGGGAAAGATCTATTAAAGAATATCTAAATATGCTTTTAGATTGGTAGAATCAGGTAGCCAGGGGTGAGCATTTTTTGAAGCCAGGAACCTTGAAGCCAGAGCATCAAGGCAGAGCCTTGCACCTGGTTTGTGCTTGACAAATGGATTCTGAATAAATGAGTGAGTGGAGATTCCTTGGTAGAAGGTGTAAGAAGGAGGTTTCAGTGTTGGACAATCCCCTATATAGATACCCAGATATTGGTTGTCAACCAGTTGTGGCTTTGAAAACAATATGGAAGATAAGGGCTCGAGAGTGCCCTCTACAGTCAGAGCAAAGAACAGGCAGAGACTAGGCAGTACCTACCTCAACAAGACGGTCTTTTTATTTTCCTTTGGAAAAACTACTCTGATTCTCCCCACTCTTCCCTGACCCGTACCAACTGGTATACGATACTACAGTACACAACTATAGGAACCAAATACTGGCTCACCTGGCTCCTGTAATAACCCTTCCTCATTGGCTAACAATATTTTTTGAAAGTTACCTGAAACTACCATAAATAAAAAGACAAGTGGTAAATTAGGAACATATGTGCAACTTAAATCACAGAGAAAGGACTCATTTCTCTGATATACAAAAAGCTACTAAAAGCCAGTAATAAAAAGTCCAAAGCCTGAAATGCCACAAGTTCTCACTTGTAAGTGGGAGCTGGGCTATGGATATGCATGGTTATACAGAGCATTATAACCGACGTTTGAGACTCCGGGGTGGGAAGGAAGATGAGGAATGAAAAATTACCCATTGGGTGCAATGTACAATATTTGGGTGATAGGTCCACTAAAAACCCAGATTTCACCACTATACAATTCATCCATGTGACAAAAAATCATTTATAGCCCCCTAAATCTATTGAAATAAAATTTAAAAAATTAAATTTAATTAAAACAATATACTAAAAAAGTCCAAAGCCTAATAAAAAATGGGCAAAAGATCTGATCGTATACATGAAAGCAAATAGGTATGAAATCCAGCATGTAAAAAGACGTTCCACTTTCCTTTTGAGAACTGCAAAATAGAACTACACTGAAAAACCATTCTTTACCTATAATATTGGCAAAGATCACAAAATATGAGAACTCAGTACTGGTCAGGATGTGGGGAAATAGACACTTTCAAGTATTTCTCATGGGGATGTAAATTGTTACCCCATTTGTAGAGGGCAATTTGGCATTATTTATCAAAATTACCAATGCACATACTTTTTGGGCCAGGAATTCCATTTCCAGGAATTTATCCAACAAATACATCTCTGTATTTAGAAATGAGGGATATACAAAGCTACTGACTACAATCTTATTTGTAACAGCCAAAGATTGGAAGCCACCTTCAATGCCAAGCAGCAGGGCACAGGCTAAACAAATTCTGGGGCCTCCATTAGCTAAAACAGGGGTCAGAAACTTTTTGTACAAAGGGCTACACAGTAAACATTTTAGACTTAGCAGGCCATATGGGCCCTGTTGAAATGAATGAACTCTGGCAATATAGTGCAAATGTAGCTATAGACAATATATAAATGAATGATCATGGTTGTGTTCCAATAAAACTTTATTTGCAAAAGCAGGCAGTGGGGCAGATTTGGCCTATGGGCAAGAGTTTTCTGCCCCCTGTGGTATAATATCATGCAGCTATAAAGCAGTAAGTTCTGAATACTATTTGTATAAAAAGAGAGAGAGAGAGAGAGAGGGAGAGAGAAAATATACACATTTCCTTGCATATGCATAAAATGTCTCTGAAAGGACACACAAGAAAAGGATAATGTCGATTGACCTCAGAGAAAAAAACTGGGTGGCTGGGACACAGGTCGGATGGCACTTGTCATTGTAGATCACTTTGTACACTATGCCTTTTGAATCAAGTGAATGTATTATCTATCACAAATGTTAAAATAAAATAAAAGTAAATTGAAAAATGAAAGCAAACTAAAGCCCTTTTGCAAAGCTCTCTGTGATACATGGAGATACAGAAATACTCAGTGGCTCCGTGTCGGTGCTTGTTGTGAGCACACTGGGACAAAACCACGGCTTACTTCCCTGAAGAGCCCTCAAGGACTATAGCCAGCTCATCGGCACACAGAGACCGCTCGATTACGGATGCTGCCAGGGCTTCTGCTTTTCCCTTGAAAGGAACTCTCCCAGTTGGCTAACGTGGCCTCATCACAGCAGGCCATCCTGCACTCCGGAGTCTGAGTAGCAGAAGCTCATTTTAATCTGATTGCATATATCTTGGAAAATATTGACTCTTCTTGGTAAAAGCAAGCACAGAAAAGGCACAGGCAGAGAAGCCTATATAAAATATTTGCCTTTACAGGGCAAATGATTATTTGTAGGCATGGATGACATGGAGACATATTATCCAAGGTTTCTAGTCTCCTTATGGGTAAGTCTAGAACTATGCTGTCCAATATGGTAGCCACAAGCCATATGTAGCTACTTAAATAAAAATTAGATAAAATTCAAAATCCAGTTCCTCAGCTACATTTCAAGTGCTGTATAACCCCATGTGGCCAGTAGCTACCACAGTGGATTGCAGTGTAGATTACAGACTATTTCCATTATTGCAGATATTTCCAATAGGTGACTATGCTTTAGCCAATCTTCGATGTCTCTTCTAGCTCTAAGGCTGTCAACAACCCGAAGCCTCACAGTTCATTTCAATCTATTCTCTTCTCTTCATTCTTAATAGTTTCCACTATCTGTCATCTTGACTGTTTAAGGCATGATGGTTACAGCTCAGATAAAGTTCCTGAGTGCAGATGCCTCAAAGTGACCTGAGGCAAGTGCAGACCTAATGTCAGAGCAGGTATCACAGGAGTGATCTATTTGTTCTGGAGTCCTTGGCCCCTGGGGACTATTAAGACAGACTGAGTTCTCTGGCAGCCTTTGGGTACTGCACACTCCTCCAGCTGCCGTGATGAGGGATGGAGAAAAGAGGCTTCAGGGAATGAGGGTGTGGAGTCAGCTTTGGGCAAAAGGGAATGGAAGGAACATCTCAGAGAGAAGTTTAAGAAGGCAAAACAGAGCTTGCTTTGCTGGAAACAGACTGCAGACCAGGCTTAGTGTGAGGGAGCAAAGACCTCTCAGTGCACAGGCTAAGAAATTGGACAAGGAAGAGGGGACCTGTACCCCCTAGAGGAGGTAGCCTGAGGGCACAACTATCTGCCTAGCAGAGGGGGCTAAATGGCAGGATGTGGGGGTGGGTACAGTTTTAGCCTCTGCCTCAATACTAGGGAGCTGGTGTGGCAGGCAGGATCCTAAGTGGCCTCTGTGATCTCTGCCCTCTGGCATTATGCCAATGAATAGGTTAAGTTAGGTGGCAAGGATGAGGGGATTTTCGAACATGTAATTGTGGTTCCAAATCAGTTAATTTTGAGTTGATCAAAAGGGGAGTACCAGGTGGGCCTGACTTAATCGGAGCAAAGGCTTAAAAGGTAACGCTCTTCTGCTGGCCTGGAAGGAGCAAACAGCCAGCATGTAAACTGCCTGTGGACAGGGCTGGCAGCTAGGAGCTGAGGGCCTCTGTTCCACAACTGCAAGGAATTGAATCCTGCCCAAAACTGGAGTAAACACAGAAGATGAGAATGCAGCCCTGACTGATACCTTGATGGCAGCATTGTGAGATCCTGAGCAGGGGACCTGCTAAACTGTGTCTGGACTCCCGAGCCATGGAAACTGTGACAACATAAACATATGTTGCTTTAAGCCACTAAGCTTGCAGTTCGCTCATGCTCTGCATAATGATGTTTCGGTCAAAAATGAACCACATATAGGATGGTGGTCCCATACAGCCTATAACGGAGCTGAAAAATTCCTACCACCTAGGAATTCAAAGGCATTGTAAAGTCATAGTGTAATGCCTTCCTCGTGTGTTGTGGTGATGCAGCGTAAACAAACCTGCAGGGCCAGTCGTGTAAAAGTCTAGTGCATACAATTACGTACTGTCCATAATACTTGACGATAAATGACTATGTTACTGGTTTATGTATTTACTATACCCTTTTTTTTTTTTTTAACTCCTGGGCTCAAGTGATCCTCCCGCCTCAGCCTCCCGAGTAGCTGGGACCACAGGCACGCACCACCGTGCCTGGCTAATTTTTTCTATATATTTTTAGTTGGCCAATTAATTTCTTTCTATTTTTAGTAGAGACGGGGGTCTCGCTTCTTGCTCAGGCTGGTCTCGAACTCCTGACCTTGAGCGATCCACCCTCCTTGGCCTCCCAGAGTTACTATACTTTTTAAAATCATTATTTAGAGTATATTCCTACTTATAAAAAAAAGTTAACTGTAAAACAGCCTCAGACATGTCCTTGAGGAGGTATTCCAGAAAAAGGCATTGTCGTCACAGGAGATGACAGCTCCATGTATGTTACTGCCCCTGAAGACCTTCCAGTGGGAACAGATGTGGAGGTGGAAGATGGTGATATTGATGATCCCGACCCTGTAGCCCTAGGCTAATGTGTGTGTTTGTATGTCACTTTTTAACAAATAAGTTTAAAAAATAAAAATTTTAAAAATTAAAAAAGCTTATAGAATAAGGGTGAAAAGAAAGAAAATATTTTTCTAGAGTGGTACAATGTGTTTGTGTTTTAGGCTAAGTGTTACTACAAAAGAGTCAAAAAATTGGAGCTAAGGGCCCTGTGCCCCTCCCACATGCCCTGCCTTATACATTTCTTCCATTTGACTGCTCCTGAGTTGTATCCTTTATAATAAACTAATAAAAATAAGTGAAATGTTTCACTGAATTCTGTGAGCTCCTCTAGCAAATTATTGAACCTGAGGAGTGGATTGTGGGAACCCCCAACTTTTAGCCAGTTGATCAGAAGTACAGTAGGGCCAGACTTGCAGTTGTCGCCTGAAGTGAGGGCAGTCTTGTGGGACTGAGCCCTTAACCTGTGGGATCCGTGCTAATGCCAGGTAGGTAGTGTCAGAATTGAACTGAATTGTAGGACACCCAGTCAGTGTTTGGAGAATTGCTTAGTGTGGAAGAGACTTACACATTTGTTGTCGGAAAGTATGGGCGTATTTGGTGTGTGAAAATATGGAAAAATAGTGTGTGTGTGTGTGTTTTATAGTGTAGCATACTGGGCTATTAGGCTAACGGCTGTCTTCTAGCTTTTGTTTACAGCCTGCTTGCTGACCGCAGCTTACTGCAGGGCATTATGGGCTAGAACAAAATGCAGAAAAAATAGTGCTATTCTGGAGGCCGCCCGAAACAGATTAGGACCCTCAAGGACAGGGTGAAGTAAGAGGCTGAAAAAATTGCAGATAAGGAGCTTACCAATCACTGTAACGGGCAGCTGCGTGATCAGAATATAGAACAAATCACTGTACAGGGCAGATGCATGATCAGCGCGTGGACAGCTTATGTGCACTGAGTATAAAAAGCTTACACCCACCCCATTCGGGGTCCCTGCCTGAATAGAGACCACTGCGTTGGTGCTCTGAGGCTTGGACCCTAGCTAGCTAGATAATAAAACTCCTTTTGGTGATTACAGCCTCGGTGACTCTGTCTCTCTGTCCCGCGGTCCTGTGGATCTGGGCTCTAACAGTAGAGATGGGTCTTGTCATGTTGTTCAGGTTGGGGTGCAGTGGTTATTCACAGGTACAATCATAGTGTACAGCAACCTTAAATTCCTGGGCTCAAATGATCCTTCTGCCTCAGCCTCCTGAGTAGCTGGGACTACAGGCACACACCATTGTACCTGGCTTAAAAAAATGGTTTTTAAAATTTTACACAGCTAACAGGTCTAGAGAGTAGTACCGCATATTGTCTGAGGGCCATGAAACATCCCTACATACCTAAAGTTGGGTAACCACAACAAATAGACAAGAAAGAGCCAGACTTTAAGATACTCCAGAAATTCTCTAGACCAATCTTGATGCCCCAATCACGAATCATGCAACTTCAGAAGCTCCCAAAAGTGGACACTGAGGTTCCTGACACCCACAACACTTTGGCTGGAGAGAATGTGGTTACTGCACTGGCCCTAGCCAGAACCTCTTTATAAGCTTTTAAAGATTAAAAAAAAGATAAAGAACTGGCAGATGCGTTGTAGCAGATGCCAAAGGCACCACCTTTATCCCTCAGGCTTTCACACTTTAGAGCTCCCCAGTTTCTCACTGCTGATTCTGCATCTTTTTGCCTGAAAGTTTCTCTGAAGCCTTGGAAAGGTCACTCTGATAGCAGATGGCAGGCAGAAGACTGATGGGAGATGGTGTTAATACCCCAGCTCCCTCGCCTTTCCTCTCCTGAATTCTAAACCATTTCTCAGAATTTCCCTGAGTTTGTGCTCCAGTCTCCCACGGTGCTGGCTGGTTTGATAATGCATTTTTTGTTGGTTCCCTTCTCTGCTTCTTCTCTACTGGTATTTTGCTGGATCCCCCTCCCCCAAATTCCAAGTAAACTACCTTCACTGCAGCATTTGTCTCAGGATCTGCTTCTGGGGGAACCTAAACTAAGACATAAATTAATCATGTTAATTAATTTTCAGCCTCCCTGGTCTGAAAGGTAATTAAATGCATGTTTTCATCTCTTTACAAAAGCTTTTGAAAGCAGTGTGCACTAAGCCATTTCACGTTTATGCTTTGCCGCCAAGAAACCGCCAAGAGATGCTCAGGATGGGCAAATGTCAGCCCCCGAGGGCACAACTGCAACTGACAAAACTATTTATTGGAGGAATCCTGGCTGTCAGTTCTGATCTCTGTTGATGATCAGAGGAATTCACTCATTCTGCAAATATTTTCTGAGCACTGCCTCTCTGCAAGAGGCCCGGGCAGCATTGACCAAACTAAAACAAATACTGTCTGTTTTCTCTGAGATGTAGCTTTCAGATTACTCTATTAAAAAACACTAATGAATCTGTTCAGAATTAATGTTTGAGTTACTGTTGGACTAGTGTAATTCTCAAAGGGGTAAGGGGTGAATAATAATGACGAGTTTTTTTTCTTTTTCAAACTATGCAGGATTTATTTCTTATAATTATAATGGCCCACCCTTTCCCAAATAAACAATCCCTACAGTGTGGTGTACACCCCGGGAATGTTGGGGTAGGAGCAAGTTTGCAAGCTGCTGGCCGCTGGGATTTAGCTTTGGGAGCAGAGCCAGGGGAGAAACGATGCAGCCCAATGCAGAGGAAAGGTCCCTGGACCAAAAGCCAGGAGAGTTGAACTATGGAGCCACCAACCAGCTACGTGACCTTGGGAAGTCACCTGCACTCTTTGGGTCTCAGTTTCTCCAACTCTAAAGTGAGAGAATGGGACCAGATGGTCTCTGGGGTCCTTAACCATCTATATTCATGAGTCTCTTAGAAAAGAGGCAATGGACCAAAATCAAGTCTATGGTCTGGCTTCACTTTAACTCCCCTCCCTCTCACCGGATCGGGTGGGGCTCGGGGGCTTCATCTCGTTAAGTTACTAGACACTATTTGCCATTAAAAAAAAAAAGTGTTTATTGTGACCTGGCTCAAGGAATTGATGGTTAGAAAGAAAAGAAGCAGTTAAAAGGGGGGTGGTGGCAGAGAAATGGGGGAGTGAGAGATGATTTCTGGGCTGGAGAACATTTGGGGGGCCCAACAGCGGTGAAGACCCTGCTGGAAGGTTCCTGTTGCTATCCGGGGCACAGGGGCTGGAGGGAGCTTGGTGGAGGGAAGAACAGAAAAGCTGCTCCTGTTTTCCTTTTCATAGCTTTCATAACTCTCCTGCCTCTCTAACAGGCTGTGTGTTGGAATCACCCAGAGAGCTTTACAAAATCACAAAGTCCCTCCCCTCCTTCTGATTTAATTGGTCTGGGATGGGGCCCCTGTATGGGCATTTTTGAAAGTGCTCTGAAATAATTCTGCTGTGTTGCCAGGATTGCGAGCAGCCGAATGGCAAACAAGAGCTCGGAGGCAGCCTTTTGCCTTTTCTGAAATACCCACCTCATTTCCCCCACTCCTTCATATTTTCCTTTCTCCTCCCTTTTCATCCTCTGCCTCAAAATGCCAGTTATACATGAGTGAGAGGTGAAGAAGAGAAGAATAAACTCTATGCATTCTATTTTCTGGCTAATTCCTTTATTATTTATGATGGTTCATAAAAGTGGTTTTTCCTCTGTGAATATAATTCATACCACTTCAGAAAAACTTGAGAAATACTCGAATACCATACAAAAAAGACAAAACACCTCAAAGTGAGAGATTGGTTTATCACTCCAAGGCAACCACTAACACCATTAACATGTTAGTCTTTTCTTTTCTTTTTCTCTTTCTAATTCCATTTCTGCTGAAATTTTAGTTCTTTTCTTTCTAATTTTTTTTGATGCCTAGTTTCTTTGTTTGCACTCTTTGCCCTGCTGTATATTCCAAGGGTTGGTGAATTACAGCCTGCAGGCCAAATCCAGCTCCCCTCCTGTTCTTGTGATTAAAGTTTTTTTTGTTTTTTTTGAGACAGAGTCTCACTGTGTTGCTCGGGCTAGAGTGCCGTGGCGTCAGCCTAGCTCACAGCAACCTCAAACTCCTGGGCTCAAGCGATCCTTCTGCCTCAGCCTCCCGAGTAGCTGGGATTACAGGCATGCGCCACCATGCCCGGCTAATTTTTTCTATATTTTAGTTGGCCAATTAATTTCTTTCTATTTTTTAGTAGAGATGGGGTCTCGCTCTTGCTCAAGCTGGTTTCGAATTCCTGAGCTCAAATGATCCGCCCACCTCGGCCTCCCAGAGTGCTAGGATTACAGGCGTGAGCCACCGCGCCCGGCCGTGAATAAAGTTTTATTGGAACACGGCTATGCTCATTTGTCTCCTATTGTCTACGGCCACTTTCACACTGAAGAGTTGAGTAGCTGCAACAGAAACCAGCTGGCCCACAAAGCCTAATATGTTTATTATCTGGCCCTTTACAGAAAAAATTTGTTGGCTCCTGGCATATACCATTCTGTACTCTCTTTTTCTCCTTATGTTACCTTATGTCATGAGCATTTCCCCATGTTATTATAAATGCTTCAGAAACATCATTTCTAGTAACTGCCTGATATTTTGTTGCACATGGCACAGTTAGGTTGTGGCATGGTCTTTCTCCCATTTTTAAAGACTTGTATGTTTTTGCCCCCAGTTTCTTTTTTTCATATTTATAATGCTTTGGTGAGTATATTTGGACATAAACTATTTATATTTTCAATGATTTTATTAGGATTGTGTCCAGATTATTCAGTGGGTAAATAGAGACATTTCAATACTCTCAATTCATATTTCCAAATCCCTTATTCAAATGCTGCATACTAGTTTGTGCTCTTCAATAACGCAGTAGAGAACCTACTTCTCCACATACTTGCCAGCATTGATATACCATTTTAAAAATTTTCTGCTTTTAGACAGGTAAATAAAAGCTAGGATGTTAATTTGTGTTTCTTCTACATCTAGTGAGACTGAACTTGTTAGTAAACAGTTGCATTTCTTCTTGTGTGTTGACTGTTTTCATCTTTGCTTGGCCTCCTTCTGCAGAGGGCAGAGTGGAGGATGCTCATCCTGCCTCTCACCTTAGCTTGCAGCAAGGCTCCTGCCTCCACCCGGTTCTTTTCCACATCTTTCTCCCACTGAATTCTGATCGTCTCAAGGATGTCATCCAGACCAGTGCCAATGGGGACATCCATTTGTTCCAGCTCAGACCCTGCCAGCTGTTTGTACAGCACCTTCACATCCTGAAAACGACAACAGACAACTTAGGTGAGTTACAGGGCAGAAAGAAATGACACAGAATTCTAGCCAGCAGAAGTCCGGCTCTGTGGGCAATAGTTTCGTTGTTTCTCATTCTGCAACTGCCAAACATGGGGCTTCACAGAGACCGGCAAAGTCCCCGATCTTCTTCCCAGTACAGGGACCCTATTCTCTTTTCCTAAGGATGCATTTTTTTTGGTCTCCACAAGCCCAGGCCCAAAGCAAAAATCGAAATGACTAACTAACCAAATAAAAACAAAAAGTAAGCAATGACGGCAAGATGAATTTACGCATAAAGCCAGACTAGGCTGAAAGAGATTTAAAGATAACTTTGGAGTGTCTAAAGGGTTACTGTTGAAGTGTGGTCTTAAATGACCAAGCTAAGAAAAGCAAGAAGTAGACTTATGGTTGCTGGTTAGCTTAAGGTTGGACACAAGGAAAAACTTCCTGAGGTGAGCATCGTTAAGTGAGTTTTGACTCTTTCAACAGGAAGCAGCTGAGATCTTGGATCAGACAGTGATATGTGGGGGATGGTTTAGCATCACACAGTCCTGTGGGGAACTGGACTCTATAACTGTTAAGGTCCCCTTCAGTCCTATCACTCGATGATCTGATCTAATTCACTAATGCGTGTGTGTAAACCACAGCTTGGATCTACCCTCAGTAGTTATTTCATTTGTACTATGCAGTGTTGAAAAAAATATCTGACATAGAATGCTTTGAGGAGGGCATTCTGCCTCCAATTCCCTCCTTCCACCTGCTAGTGCTTAGACCTGCTCCCTGATTCCTGTACCAGATTGGTCCCTGAAGCTATTTGAGTTTGAGACTGCTGGGGCAACCTGACCCACTGCCAGGATTGGAAGGTATTTTACAGGCATTTTCCCAGCAGCCCTGGACAAGCAACATGGAGAGGCTGAGATGAGCTGCTATCGCCATGTTCTGAAGCACAGGTGACAGGTGAACGGCCAACCTGGCAACCCTGGCCTCCACCTACCTCTTCGTAGTTCCTTGACAGAGAGCCGAGCTCTTCTTTCAGACTTTCTATTTGACCCTCCAGATCCATTTTTGTCAAAGTAGCTTCATCAATGACTTTATACAGAGAGTTAATTTCCTCTTCTGCTGCCTTTCGAAATGGCTGCTCATTTTCAAATCTGCAGATAAAGGATCTTAATCAGCATAAACTGAAAAAAATCAGATTACAGATGTTACCAGTGGGCCAATTATGTGGTAGTTAGACAATGAATAGTGAAAGTCACAGTCCCACTAGCTTTGAGGGCACTGTTAATGCAGTTGTCACATGTTGATTTATTAAAATGAAAGCGATGGCTGCCAACTTCTGATAACCTGGCTTCACCGGGTGCCAGCCGCAGGGAGCATTTGAAGCACAGAGCTCTAGGGAAATCTCCTCCAGGAGTGCAGGTGCAGGTAGGGGAAGCCAGCATCTACATCGCTATCCTGAATTGTCCTCCTTTTCACAGGACGATCCTTTAACAAACATTACTGAGAACCTGCTAAGTACCAGACTGAGGAATCCCAGAATGAGGAATGTGGTTTCTACCCTCAAAGAGCCAGTGTGAAATTCCAGGACTGTGGCTGCAAACCCAAATGCCTTCAGGGGCTGAGAAGGGAACGTAGGGGAGGGATCATCAGACATGAGAACCCTGGTTGCATGTTAAGTCACCTAAGAAAGGTTTAAAATTGCTGAAGCCCTGGCCCCAAGGGACTCTGATTTAATTAGTGTGCAGGGTTTGTGCACTAGCATTTTTAAGTGCCCAGGTAATTCTAATATGCAGGATTGAGAACCATTGTTCTAAACTAGTAGTTCTCAAAATAGAGTCCCAGGACTAGCAGGATCAGAATCCCTGGGAATTTGTTAGAAATATAAATTTTGGGTCCCTACCCTAGACCTATCGAATCAGAAACTCCAAGGGTGGGGCACAGCAGTCTGTGTTTCTGGAAGGCCCTGGGGTGATTCAGACTGCACACTAGAGTTTGAGAATCCCTGCTCTAAACCAAGTGACTGGGAAAAATCTTTGAGCTCTTGGGGCCTCATTTGTGTTTACAAGGAGGGGTTTGAGCCAGGCGATCATGGCTCTGGATTCCCCATGAGGGTGGAGGTGAGTGAGGCAGACTCCAGGACAGCATTAACTGCATTGCCCAGGAGTCTAGGTGTGTGGAGGGACTGTCCCCTCTGCTGTGGAGCATTACCTCTCTTTAAAGTCATCTGCACCCGCCTGGATAGTCTCCATCTGCAGCATGAGCCGGGCATTTTCCAAGACTGCCTCACCCACCTAGAGCCATCACACACACCAAAGGAGACAAGGTCACTGGAAAGGTCATGGTCACTTACCACAGTGATTTGTATTGGGCACAGAGGCTCTGGAGAACTCACAGAACCTTTCTTTTTTTTTTTTATCTTTTTTTGTTTTGTTTTGTTTTTATTTTTCCTTTTATTTCATCATATATTGTTAGGGTTACATACATTGCCCCTACCACCCCTTCCCCCCAACATGCCAGAGCTTCAAGCGAGTCCAATCCCCAGGTGGCGCGCACAGCACACATTATGTAACTCTACCCTTCCTCCCCCCTCCCGCCTTGAACCTTTCTTACAGAAAATATATATATATATATATATTTCAAGATGAGGTCTCATTGTGTTGCCCAGGCTGGTGTCAAACTCCTGGCCTCAAGCGATCCTCTTGCCTCAGCCTCCTGAGTAGCTGAGATTACAGGTGCCAGCCACCACATTCTACCTCGATAACAAATATTTTTAGAAGGACAATTTTAAATTGTCCATTTCTAAAAAGGTGGTGGTGGAGGGAGATAAACAATAAGGCATATCATCTAGATATCTTGTAAAAGTTTTTCAGAGTAGGATTTTTGGGACACAAAGATTATTCACAGGCAGACTTGCTCACAGCCTCAGTCATAGTGATGACCTTTCAAGTCTCCGGGGAAGCGTTCTGGCTCTGTCAAATGAAGTGTCCCTGGCTTTCTTGGCAGGGCTTAACATTTTCTGGTCATGGGTGCCTTTGAAGAGCTGACGAAATATCTAGATTAGTGCTGTCCAGCAGAACTCCCTGTGATGATGGAAATGTTCTATATCTGCACTGTCCAACACGGTGGCCGCAACGTGGCTACTGAGTGCTCAATGTGGCAAGGGTGATTGAGGAACTGAAAATTTAATTTTATTTACATTTAATTTAAATTTAAATAGCTGCATGTGGCTAATGGCTACTGTATCGGACAGCGTGGCTCTAGAATTTGGTCCACCCTCAAAACGTACATGCGAACATAAACCTTGTGCAAATAGTTTGGGGTTTCATGGAGCCTTGAAGAGCAGTGTTTCAAACTTGGCTCTCAAACCTCTCAGGATCCCCCATGGGTGGGGGTTGGGGGGTTCTCTCCTTAACTCCAGAAACTCCTTTATGTTATATAGATACGTGGCGGGATGATGGCTCTGATGGGGAAACCCAGGGAACACCCAAGTGGAGCCAAATCCCCGCTGCCCAGCTACGGAGGGGGAAGTGGCCGTGCTCTCCCCTTGTTGCAGTGTTTCACTTACTTGTTTCTTACTTGTTTCACTTCACTGCATTTCCCACTAGCAAAGCCGATCTTTTCCCCAGCCTGGCCCTGGGGCACCCGGGCAGCACTCCCTCTCCCAGCCCCCATCTCATTCCTGACCTCTGTGTCTGCAACTCATTCACAGTCAAGAACAAAAGGACTGACAAAGGCTTAAAACGTTGATTTGCATAACATCCTTCTTTGTCTCTTACACAATTTTTATATTAAATTCTGTTTTGTCTGATATTTGTACAGTCACTGTAACTCTTTTGGTTACTGTTTGCATAGAATATCTTTTTTACATCCGTTTCTTTTACTTTTTTTTTTTCTTTCTGATATAATGATTTATTTCCCTTTGGGTAGATCCCCGATAGTGGGATTGATGGATTGAACAGTAGATCTACTTTTAGTTCGTTCTATTATTTATTTATTTATTTCAGGATATTATGGGGGTACAAACATTTTGGTGACATGTTATGACTTTGCCACATTCAAACCAAAGATTTACACACTGGAAAAAACAAAACAAAACAACACACACAAAAAAAACAGTGACTTGCAACCTTCTTTTAAAGTACGAGTCTTCCTCCCCCAAATTAAAACTTATAGAAAATCCATGTTTATACACACACACACACACACATGCAAAGTTGTCCCTTGGTTCCAAGATACCCCTGCAGATACCAAAATCCACAGATACTCAAGTCCCTTATATAAAATGGTGTAGTATTTACATATAACATACGCACATTCTCCCGTATACTTTAAATTATCTCCAGGTTACTTATAATACCTAATACAATGTAAAAGCTTATAAATAGTTGTTATTTATAATACTATCTTGTTTAGGAAATAATGACAAGGAAAAAAGTCTGTACATCAAATATTTTTGATCCGTGGGTGGTTGAATCCACACACGCGGAACCCGTGGATACCGAGGGCGACTGCTTTATACCAGTGTTCTCAAAGCGCCGGCCTGGGCCAGCAGCAGCAGCAGCGTCACCTAGGAACTTGTGAAAAATGCCAATTCTCAGACCCTATTTCAGACGTACAAATCAGAGTCTCTGGAGGTGGGTCCCAACAATTTCTGTTTCAACAGGCTCTCCAGGGGCTTCCGCTGCACATTCAACTTTGAGAACCATGTTACACACACCTGCCTCCAGGCCTACCCAGCTGCCTCCCGCGCTGCAGCCGGAGTCCTCTGGCCCGTGCTCAGGTGTTGCCTACATCAAGAACACTGTTTTACCCCCTCACACCTCAGGCGTGGCTGCCTGAGAAATCCTTCTCCACTTTAATGCTCATCCCAAACGTAGTTCCCTCCATGAGGCTTTTCTATTCATTCAACTCATTCATACTTGCCTTCATTTCTTCAGCACATAATCCCTGTTTACCTCATGCCAGGCTCTGTCCTGGTTGTTGGGGAACTAGCAGGCATTGCAGGAGATGAGGTTAAAAAGGTAGGCAAAGGCCGTGGAGGGAAGGCCTTGGAGACAGTGGGAAGGAGGCGAGAGTGACTGGAAACCACTGAGCAGGGTACAGGTGTGATCTGTGTATTACGGAGACCCCCGGACTACCATGGGAAGGGAGGATCGTAGGAAGCAGGAGAGGATGCCAAGGGACCAGCCAGGAGGCTCTCATAGTGGTCCATAGAGTCCATCTGATTAATGGTGGTGGCTTTGACTGCTGATGTGGCTGTAGAGAAGCAGACTGGTCTGAGACGTATCTGGGGGACCGAGTAGTGGGGAGAGTGAGGGAAAGGACTCAGGGACAACCCTGAGGTTTTTAGCCTGAGCTGCTGCACGCATGGTAGGGCCTTTTGTGATTCTCTTCCTCCCTTCTTGGGTCCTGCCAGTCTGATCACACCCACCACTGTGACACACCCTCCCTATCTCTCCACAGTTAGCATAGACGCCTCGTAGACAGTGACAGTGTTTTCCGATTCTTGAACCTAGCTCCTCCACCCGCCAGCTTGGGCTGGTCACTTAGAGTAAGTAACTCTAAGATCCGGTCTCCTTACCCATAAAATGAGAATGACAATGCACCCTTCCTCCTAGGTAGGGTAATTGTGAGAATTAAATGAATCAACGTATGTAAAGCACTCAGCAGACTGCCTGGCACAGAGTGAGGATGCCATGAACAGTTGCCATTATTATTATTGTTATTTGTCTTTGCACAAAGCAGTTGTTCAGTGACTGCTGAATGGATCTGATGGGTTTGTGCAGCCTGGCACGGATCCCGCTCCACTTTTCTGAATGCACAGGCAGTTGAATGAAGACTTCCATCTAGTGGCTTGATGTATATATTTTTTTCTTTCTGTTTTTCCTGTCCACAGTCATTTGAAAAGGCCTGGTCATTTGTGCTACGAGGACGAGGATTTCATCCCTTCCTATTTCTGTCTTCACGGTGAATGTAGTTGTTAAATGAAGTGAGCTGGCAGGGGTGGATGAGAGATTTGACCATCACTGTGCTTAGAAAAAGGCAAAGACAAGCAGCATTTGAAAAAAGGTTATCATTTGGACCCAGGGGTACAATTAATGCTTTGTTTGGTGCTAAAGATATTGGCATCCTAGCAGCTAGAGCTGCAGGCCGGGGGAGGAGGTGGGCAAGGCTGGGCTCCTGGGAAATTAAACTCAGCTGGTGCAGTGGCACGATGTGATATTCCCCTGGAAACCCTTCCCACATTTATGTGACTTTCAAGGTTAGGATGGATGCTCAACATAACTTGCTTCTAGCAATAACTGAACAGGAATAATTATCTTTCCCTAGCACCCCAGCGACACTGCTCTTACTAAGGTGGCGAAGACCATTTCATCACCAAGCTCAGCAGATGCATCTCTGTGCTCATCTCTACCTGCCAGCTGCATTTGTCCCAGAAAATGTACTTTTCTCTCTCGGCTTCCAAGACACCACTCTCTCCTGCATTTCCCCTACTTCATGGACCATTCTTTCTCACCAATCTCTCCTTCACTAGGTCTTTCTTTCTTATCCGACCCCTATAAGTGTCTCAGGATTGGGTCTTGGGGCTTCTCTTTATCCCTAAGTGATCTGAGCTATTCACGTAGGTTTAAATACCATCATATGTGCCAATGACTTCCACGTTTATATCTCCAGCTCAGGACGTTCCTCAGCTCCAGACTTGTATACCCAGTCTCTCCTTGAGGTTTTCACTTGGCTGTTTCTCAGACATCTCAAACTTAACATGTCCCAAATGGAAATCTAGATTTTCCCCCCTCAGATCCTCCCTTTCTCCACTTCCTCTTAATCTTCTTCATGTCTGTCACCAACCCCAACACCTATCTAGAAACCAGGGGGTCATCTTGACCTCTCACTCTCATCTGCCACACCTAATCCAACACTGAGTCTAGTCAATTCTACCCCATTATGTATTTCAAACCTGTCTACTTCTCTCCACTTCTCCTGATGTCAGCCTGGTACAAGTCACCATCATGCTGTCCTTTACCATGGCAACATCCTTCTAACTCTCTGATCTGTCCTTCCCCCCTCTAATGCATCCTACATCCTGCTTCCAGAGTGATCTTCTTAAACTCTTAAAATCAGATCATGTCACTGCTTAAATTGAATTAAAACTCTTTAGAGGTGTCTCTTAGAATGAAACTCAAACTTCTGACAGTGCCCTGCCTGCTTATCACTCTTCCATTGCTCACCAGGCTGTAGCTGTGTCTCTGGTCTTTCTGGACCACACCAGTCTGTCTCTCTCCTGCCTCGAGGCCCTAGCACGAGCCGACTCCTCTGCCTGGCCCACTGCTCCCCTCTTCTCTGCGTGGGCAGCTCCTTCGTCCTGATGGCCTTACCTCTGCCCCCTCTACCTGGTAGGCTTTCTTTAAAACACCACAGCTTGTAAGTATTGTCCATTTTTATTTATTGGTTTATTAATTATTTTCTCTATATTTGCCACTTGAATATAACCAACTTGAGGCAGGCACTTCCTTTCCGTCCAGTTTGCTGTTCCATCCCTCGCACAGTGTCTGGTACAGTAGGTATCAGTTGGATTAATGAGCCCAGCAATAGCTGTGCCTATTTATGGAGATCTGAAGCAGGGAAGTCCTGGTTCCTACCATCAGGGAACACCCAGGTTCTTACCTAATTCCAACCTGAGAATCACCTTCAACACTTCCCTCTCCCTCATCTCCAAGTCAAAAAACTATCAGTTCCTCATAGATGTGCCCCCAATCCATTTCCACTTCATTATCCAGCTTGGTTCAGGCCCTAATTATTATCTCTTTTCTGGTTTAAACTGATAGTTGTTACTTGGGGACCAAATATAAGAAACCCAGGCACAGGGAGTTCAGATTATACCTGAAAGTGAACTTAGGAGAAATGTCATCAAGTGATGGAGAAGTTCAGCCATCTCTGGAGACAGGTCACCCCCAAGCACAGTAAGGAGAATGAGGGACAGCTGAGGGTGAAGGTTGGGTCTCACCCTGGAAGACCAGAACAATGGACACTCCTGAGTCTGAGCTGCAAATAAGCCTGGACCTCACCATTAGACTGTGCTCTGGCTGAAGAAAGAATGTCTTTGTAGAGGGCCAGGTGAACACGCAGTGAGAAGCTGGAACTGGTGGGGGGTGTTTATATGCCATTGTTGGGCAAACAGGAACACCTTGGTCCCTAGAAGTTGCCCCCTGTCATGATGAGGACAAAGTTCCTTAGGCCCCACTTTCCCTGGAAGCCTCTCTGCCTCTCCAAGTTTTGGTTCTGGGCTCGCCTGACATTCTGCCTCCAGTTACCTTAGAAACAGGAGGGCTTGCTTTGGACAGCAGTCTCCAATGCTAGACATTAAAGAGGTTTAACCACCACCATATATTTATAACATAGTCCTGCATGTATATATCAGAAGAGTTTGATTGTTGTGAGATGGCCCTTCAGGGCTTAATTTTCTCCAGATGCCCCAACAAAATCTAAGTTGTGAGCACCAGGCACATCAAGATACAGTGACCCTGGGGGGCTCTGTTTGGACAGCCAGCCCATCTCCCTCTATGACATTTCTCTCTCTCTCTCTCTGCTTTCCAACCTCCCATCCTCCTTCCTTTCAACTGGAATAAACTTATTAAGATGCAGATTTGAACTCATGTTTTATTTAGAAACGTGCTCCTGAATAAACCCTGCCATATCCTCTGTGTCCTATGAACCCTTTAATCTCATGTATGAGGCCACTCGCAATCTGAGCCTTGCTCCTCAGTCTAGTTTTATCTCTTCCTCACTCCTCTGCCCTGAACTGAATAATGTTTCCAAACAGACTCAGGTCTTTCCAGCTTCCAGACCTTGACTAATGCTGCTACCTCTGCATGTCACGACCTAACCACCCCACCCCACCTCCATACTCCCCTTTGCCGGGAGAACTCCTATCCATCCTTCAAAACCTGGCTCAGGCTGCACTGGGTGTTATCGGTACTCTCCGTAGCCCCTGTGAGTATAGATCAATCTCTGCAGTTGTCACGCTGTATGTTATGATCTTTTCCGGTCTTTCTCCACCACTGCCCTGTGTGTCCTTAGGTCAGGAACAGTCTCTCATTTCTGCCTCCTCAGCACCCAGTTCAGTGCCTGGCACATAGGTTCTCAATAAATATTTGTTTGTTTGTTTGTTTATTTATTTTTCTGAAGAGAAGGAGTCTCGTTATGTTGTTCAGGCTGTCCTCGAACTCCTGACCTTAAGCAATCCTCCTGTCTCAGTCTCCCAAAGCTCTGGGATTACAGGCTTGAGCCATCACACCCAGCAATAAATCTTTGCTAACTGAGGAGATGAAGCAAGCTAGCTAACGAAAGAAAATTAACACAAAACAGCAGATATATAAGGCAGAACATAATTAGAGGTATAAAATTAAATATAAGATGCCTAAAAAACAGAACTCAAATTTTAGAGCTAAATCTTCTTTATAAAACCTAAAATAGAAGCAACCAAATCAATCAAACCCAAACGTTGCTTAAATCACTTACTACGTGCCCTGGTAAGCCCTTCGCAGGCATGAGCTTGTTTAATGCTGGTGCCCAAGGTGAGTGGTCATACAAAATGGGTGCACAACGGTCATTTCCATCATACAATGAGGAAACTGAGGCCCAGAGATTTTAAGTAATTTGCCCGCAGTACTAACTACTAAGTGGCCCAGCTAGAACTTAACTCACACCTGTCTCACTTCATAACCTATGTTTTTTTTCTCTTTTAAAAAAAACCTTTTTATTATGGGAAATTTCAACCATATATAACTATATATAAAGGTAGAGAGAGACCAGACTATATATAAAGGTAGAGACAGAGACCATAATCATTTCCCCGCTCCCTCCACTTCCACAATTGAAATCTCACGGCTAATTCAAAAAAATCTCTACTCCCACCAACTTCTGCCCCCATCTTGGAGATTATTATGCACACATCATTCGACATATCTGTAAATATTTCAGTAGTCCTTGGCCTATTTTATAGTACTTGCATTTTAGTTTAAAAATTATCAGAGGGATACATATACTTGATTTAAAAAGTTAAACAGTCTTGAAGACCTTCTATAGAAAAACATCTTCCTGTGCCCCACATCTTCCTAGTCCTACATCCTACTCTCAGCTGTTTTATCCCTTCTTTTGTCCAGAGCCTGCCCCCCTATTTCTATAAATTTCTTCATTGCTCGAGTCATCAGCCACAGGCATCATTTACCGACTTCCCGGCTGACGGATAAAGATTTAGTTCACTCACACTCCACCTCGCTTTTCCTTTATTGGCTATCTTGATCACATTAAATAATAATGCTCTGTTTCTTGTATCAGTTATAGACAGTTTCTTTCTCACACACTCTATCTTATAATCACAGATGTTTTATTTTCTAAGGTCAAGAGGGAAGACAAAAAACCAGTTTAATTACTAAGCTGCTCTACGGATGGCCGTGTGAAATATAGGTCCTTTCCGCTAAGAATTATGATGTAGGTGGCCCTGGTCGTCAGAAACTGTGGGCAGACAGCCAAGTCGCTGTTTTACTTCCCAACTGAGCATCCGTGGGCCTGCGGAACGATGCCAGCTCTCTGATTTCTCCTCGTAGTGCTCCCTCTCCAGGGCAGGCCTGCAGAGCTCGTGCCTGGCCGACTTGCCTTACCCCTGTGTCTGAATCATGATTCTAACAGTAAATAGCTCAGTTTCTTCTCTTGTAAAATGGGGCAGCTTTATCCTGACAGTATCATGTGCATAGTAAGCCAAATAAGTCAAACCCAAACATTATGCCATGGTATTTCCTTCATAGATATTTGTTGAGTGAATGAATAAGTGATATATGTTTACAGAGCCAAATACATTAGACAATGAGAAATCGATTCACAGACATCAGGTAAGCAAACATTTAAATGGCTGACTGTACCAAGGGAGGGAAGGACATGAAGAAAACAGAGCTCCCCTATGCTGTTTCTGGGAAGGTTGATCTGCACAGCCGCTTTGGAGAGGAATTTGGCAATGCCATATAAAAGCTGACGGTGGGCATAGCCCATTTGATTCCTATGTATTGCCCCACAACAGGGTTGGATACTTTTTCTATCAAGGGACAGATAGGAAATATTTTAGGCTTTGTGGGCCATATGGTCTTTGTTGCAACTACACAACTCTGGCCTTGTAGTGCAAAAACTGAGTGGGATTTGACCCACTTATAGTTTGTTCACACCTGACCTAGAGAAATTCTCCCATATGTGCATGCATGAGAAAGTTTATGCCCCCTCTTGTTTGTAATAGAAAAAATTGGAAGCATGTCAACAGAAAAATTCATAACCTATGGTATATACAAGGGGTCTCCAAAAAGTTCATGGAAAATGCATATTGTGAAAAAACTATGCATGCATTTCAAAATGTTTTTGCACCAAAATAAACTTGTATGATCTTGTTATAGCATGTCTGAACAGGATGTAGTGTGAGGCACTAAGAAGGATAAGACATCAGCTTGAAAAGAGCTCCTATCAGAGCAAAATGAATTCCACTAAAATTGAGTCAAGAACAAACATCAAATTTATGGTGAAGCTTAGGTGGAAGAATGGTGAAATCACTGATGCTTTACGAGAAGTTTATGGGGACAATGCCCCAAAAGAAATCACCAGTTTACTAATGCATAACTCATCCTAAGAAGGAATACAATGCTGAGATGAAGCCCACAGCCACGGGATGTCCACATCAATTTGCAAAGAAAAAATTTATCTTGTTCATGCTCTAACTGGAGAAAACCAACGATTACAGAAGGAACAATAGCTAGCACCATAGACATCTCAATTGGTGCAGTTTACACAATTCCAACTAACAATTAAAGTTGAGCAAAGTTGCCCAGATCAGCTACAGACAAGAGCAGAGCTTTCAATGTAGGTTTTAACAAGTGGATTCAAGATCCTCAAGTATTTCTTAGAAGAATCATAACAGGAAATGAAACGTGATTTTACCCATATGGTCCTGAAGACAAAGCACAATCAAAGCAATGGCTACCAAGAGGTGGAAGTGGCGCAATCAAAGCAAAAGCAGACCAGTCATGGGCAAAGGTCATGGCAACAGTTTTTTGGGATGTTCAAGGCATTTTGCTTGTTGACTTTCTGACGAGGGAAGGGCAAAGGCGATATATGTAACTGATACATTTGTACCCCATAATATGTTGAAATAAAAAATAAAAATTAATAAAAGAAAAATGGGAACTTTCTGGAGGACCGATGAATGATAACATCTGCTTATTATGAGAGCACTTTAAGAAAGTTAGCCAAAGCTTTAGCATAAGAACACCTAGGAAACCTTTACCAGAGAGTCCTTCTCCACTATGACAATGGTTCTGCTCATTCCTCTCATCAAACGAGGACAGTTTTTTGAGAGTTTCGATGGAAATTCATTAGACACCCTCCTCACAGTCCTGATTTAGCTCTGCCTGTCTTTTTGTTTCCTAATCTTAAAAAATCTTTAAAGGGTGCTCATTTTTCCTCAGTCAATAATGTAAAAAAGGCTGCATTGAAATGGTCAAATTCCCAGGACCCTCAGTTCTTTAGAGATGGACCAAATGGTGGGTTATCATGGCTTCCGAAAGTGTCTTGAACTTGATGGAGCTTACGTTGAGAAATAAAGTTTGCATTTTTTATTTTTTACCTTGTCATTCTATTTTTCCACAAACTTTTTAAAGTCCCTTTGTGTACAATCAAATGTTACATTTATCCACATAGATAAATCTCAAAAACACAATGAGTGGGGGAAGCAAGTTGCAGAAGGAAACAGTCTGTGATGGTCAATTTCATGTGTCAACTTGGCTGGGCCATCTTGTTTGCCTGGATATTTGGCCAAACATTTTGGATGTTTCTGTGAAGGTGTTTTTGGGTGAGATTAACATTTATGTCAGTGGACTTTGAGTAAAGTAGATGGCCCTCCATAATGTGGGTGAGTCTCATCTAATCAGTTGCAGAATTTAACAGAACAAAGACTGAGGCCTCCTGGAAAAATTGGGGTTCTACCAGCACATGGCCTTTGGGCTTGAACCACAACGTCAGCTCTTCCCTGGGCCTCCAACCTGCCGACACCTTGATCTTGGACTGCTAGCCTTCATAGTTGTGTGAGCCAATTCCCTAAAATAAATCTCTCTATATACACATTCTATGGGTTCTGTTTCTCTGGAGAACCCTGACTAATACACAGTATAATGCAATTTCATATGAAATTTAAAATTGTGCAAAATAGTCCTATAAAGGGTTTATATACATAGCATATGTGTATATAATACATAGTAAAACTGAAACGACGTTCATGGGAATGATAAGCATCAAATGTAGGGCAGCCGTCACCTCTGGGGAGAGAAATTGAATCCGGGTGGAGCACAAAGGGGTTTCAATCGTATGTGAAATCTTTGACTTCATGTCAAAAAAGTCTGTAACAGATAACACTAAATGTCAACAATGCTGACTGTTCGGTACCTTTTTTATGTGTTCAAAGTATTTTGTCATTAAGAAACAAAATGAGGTGGCATAAACAAAATCAACTAGGAAAAGAAAGAAAACTAGCGCAGTGGTCGATGCATCCTGGGCCCTGTGGACACAGAGAGAGCCTGACTGGGACAGGCTTGGTGGCCAAGGCAGGCCAGAGACCCCCAGAGTGACGAGGGAGAGGGGCCTCCCGGGCAGCCTGGAGAAACCGAGGCTCGGGATTCGCCGTGGACCCTGGTCAGAGGTGGGGCAGGTCACGTGGCTCTCCAGCAGGCCCTGCGTGTTAGCCCGAAGGTGGCCGCGACTGTCCTCTGACAAGACTTGTTTCCTGGGCGCTTGCCAATGTCAGAGGAATTTGCGCTCCTCAAAAATATGCTTGGGACTTGTTGAGGCGTAGGCCAAGTTACCAGCGCTCCTTTCCTTTCCAGGTGTGGCTGTGGTGGCAGGTGTTGTCAGTGCTCTGACACATCCCCTTCTTAGTTGTTTTTGTCCTTGACCATTTTGTGTGTCTCCAGGCCCCTGGGCATTCACTCCCGCAGCCAGCACTGTGGCTCTTGCGGAGCAGTGACCCTGGGCACCAGGTCCTGGCCCTTCAGCTCCGCCTGCCAGCTGTGGGGACATGAGAGCCCACCTCCCGCGCTTGGGGGTGGGACAGCTCTGAGGTTCCAGCTGAAGCCTGGGCTTGGCCTAAGATCCTTCCCTTGTTTGTCCCTCCCTCCTTATCTTGCTCCCCTGCCCCCTCATAGGTTTCCCCAGGGACACTTCCATAATACGTCACTTTCAAGAGAACCTTAGACTTGGGCTCTGCTTCTTGGGAATCCAGCTTAAGACAGGTGTTCCCCTTAGCCTGTGCCCCCTCCTGGAAACCCTCCAGGGCCAGGCTGTCTGGAGCCCTTGTCGGACCAGAGTGGATCTGGGTGCACAGGCTCTGGAATCCACCCAGCCAAGTTAAAAGTCTGTCTCTATCACTCCCTAGCTGCAGACTGCGGAAAAGTTACTTAACTGCTCTGTGCCTCAGTTTCCTCATCTATAAAAAAGCAGTCATACAAGTAATGGCCTCAAAGGGTCATTGTGAAGTTAAATGAGTTAAGATGTACAAAACCCTCAGAACAAATTCTGGCATATAGTAAGTGCTCAATAAATGTCAGTTTCCTTAATCTCCACTGGAACTAAGGGACACTCATGGACAATCAAGGAACAGATATGCTTTACCCCTGAACCCAGGCTGATTTACGGAGGGCAACAAGCTGTTCTCTGTGGTGCAGACACAGAAATTGAGACAGACCTCAATTTATCCTGATGAGACAGAATGGACAGTTTAGTGGATTGTTGGCAGGGTGGATGTGGCTGACGCACTATTGGAAGAATTATAGAAGAATCCTCACCCTTTCTTTGCCTGAGACTCTACCCCATGCCCCAACCCCGAGCTGGCTGAGGAGCAGGGAGATGGGCTGAGGCCCTATGACCCAGAATGGGACTCTGATAGGCAGGAGATTAGGAAGGGCAGGGAAATGCTCACCCAATCTTGTATGAACATCAGCAAGAAAGAGGGTATAGGACTCAACGTATTAGACTTGGATTGGGAAACAAAGGTTCACATCTGTTTTTCACCAGACACCATATTTCTCATCTCTGAGCCTCAGTTTCCTTATGTGTAAAAGGGAGGCCGTGAGGATCTAGGGGGATACAGCCAAGGATAACCTGCCAGTTTCCTTGAGCTGCTGCACACTGGTGTCCCATCTACAGTGACAAAATGAGGGTGTTGAGAACGTTGTAGTTGCATAGTCACAATTATCCTTGGAGATTCCTTGGAAGGGCTCCATCTTGGACACCCACGGTCAGGCCAGCACAGCTGGGGGTTTTCTCCAGCATTTGCACAAATTGTTCTTTCTTTAGTTGAACTGCAGATGCATAGTTGGCTTAAGCTAGGAGTCATGTTATCTGGAAAGTTCCTTGCTTGAGATGCCAGCATCATGCTCAGCATGGCATAATGCTCTCATCATGAGAGGCATGTGAGGACCGGCCTGTCTGGAGGGCAAGCGAATACATGCCTCCATCTCCCACCGGTACAGGGCATATCCTTCTGGAGGAGCAGAAATGCCAGCACCACTCACCACTTCAGTGCTGTTTCTCTCTCTCCCCCGCACTTGCCGAGGACACCTGTCCGTGTGATGCGGGGTGTTAGGGCAGACAGTGGAGAGCCGAGCTGGGGGACCCCCTCCTACGCTGGAGAGGGAGGCCTCTGCAGATTTCCCCGCATATGCTTCTAGGCTACCTCAATCAGAAATTTTATTCTAGAGTTTTAGAATGTGAAGGGTTCTTGGAGACTATGAAAGAGGAAGAATCAAGGCAGAGGTTTAGGGGCTAGTCCCAGGTCCTAGGTTGCAGAGCCCAGCAGCAAGGACTCATGGGAAGACCACAAGTTTCGACTTGGAGGGACAGGTCTCAAACCTGTCTTTGTCACTTGGTGATTGTGTGATGCTCTGAAAGTCTCCCTATTTGTAGAACAGGGATAAGGAAACTTTATGCCCCGATTGCAAGGTAATTACGAGAGATGTATGCATAACAGCATGCTCAATTGTCTGAGCTGAGGCTGCAAAGTCTCTGCTGTCTTCTTACAGCGCCCCAAAGGCACTTCCATCTTAAGGGAGCAGGTGTGGAGCCCATGACAGGCATGTCAGCTGGGGCTACTTGGGAGGGCAGCCTGCAAGGGATACCATGGGACCTATGGCAGGGGCAGACGCTGGGGACAGCTGAATGTGGGGCTTGTGTTTGTAGATGGCCCAGCAGGGGATTCCAGAAGAATCCGGAAAAGTGTCCCCAAGAGAAAGGATTTGGTTTACACTTTAACCAAATCCAGACACTGTGATACCAACTTACAATAATATCTATCAAAGAAGAACTTTCCTGCCCTCCTTCCTTTCCTTTCTTCCTGCTTAAACTCCAGCTGGGTTAGAAACAGGGGAGTCGGGTGGGGAGAACAGCCAGAAGGAGAGATGAAGCCGACCTCATCCCCTCCCCAGGTGTTGGGCCCAGCCTGGGAGGGGGAGAAATTGAGGGTTGATGTGTTGAATAATATATTGACTAGACGTTCTATTTACTGAACTGAGGCTGTGTTTTGTGACTAAGGGTGAAAGTGAGGGTGAAATTTTTAGTTACCAGCAAGTGATTAGAAAAATCATGGGTCCATTCATGTTTTCATCCACTACCCACTGTGCAAGTTGAAGGGATCTTGGGTGAGGTCCCTACCAAACCAAAGCTGTGTTTATAGCCACACCCCGTAGATCCTGACATCCATCACACGCCCAACACCGTGCTTGGCACACGCGGCACTTAACAGGGCTGGACCAGTGTGTGGGTCTGTGTACTCTTCATCCTGCCTAGATCTCCGAGGCTCCGAGTCTGAGAATTTTGACTCTTTAATATTTGAATTTGCATAGCGCCTGGTGCATGGTAGACCTGCGTTCACTGCCTGATGAATAACAGAATAAAACTGAATTCTCTGCCAGCTCCACAGTAGCTACGGTGACAAGTGCCACACTGTGAGGCTGCTGGTGAGGAAGGAGGCAGGACCAAGTGTGCCACCATCACTGAGATTCTGTACTTACATGTGACACTAATTATACCCACGGGCTGGGAAGTTGTAGCCTAACTTCTGACACTGACAAAGGCTTTCCCACTCATGTGCTATTCTCCTTTAAATTTCAAAGGGATTGGGGCCATGCTGGCAAGTGCAATTATCTCCCTCCATTTCCAGAGAAGGAGGCTGAAGCAGGGGCAATTAGGTGCCTGGGCAAAGTATTTGGTGAGCTGAGACTGGAAGTCAGGACCCCTGACTCTAAACTCAAGCTCTGACCTAACCTCCAAATCAACACAAAATGCAACTGAAAGAGGAAAGGAGGGAGCATTCTTCTGTCACAAATGGAACTAGAGGAGAACAGGAACAGGCTTGTTGGCTAATATATGTAAAGTCTCAGGGTAAAGTGAAATTTTATGGTTGATTTATAATCCTCAGGAAATTAGGAGATGTCATGGAAATTCTGACATGCAGGGAGCGACTTCAGCGTGGCATGAATTCTGTGTGTCTGGCCTCCCAGGATCAAAGTGGCTTTGGCAGTGAGGAGATGATTATAGGAGCTCAGGATTTGACACAAATAGCATTTTGCGGCTGGGTGGCTACGTATCCAAGACAGTTCCTGGAGCAGTCAGCAGGTGGCGCCACTTGTTAAGAGAACCGGGTCAGGCGGTAGCCTGGGACACCCCCATCCCAAAGGGGCTCTGGGGCAACTCTGATTTGGCTTGGAAGCTGCTCTGGGATTGTTGCCACCAAGTGGATGCTCCTGGGACACCAGGGCCCCCACCCTTCGGTGCCATTGTGTAAATACTATTAATAATTCCTTCTTCCTGGGGTACTGCAAAGTTGGCTTCGCAGATGGTATCAGAAGGGCTGTGCAATCAATGCACATGGTTATTATTATTTAAATTACTACAGATAGCAATGCAAATTACTACTACAGTTTACTGGGTGCTTACCATGGCCAGGCACTATGCTAAGTGCTCTAAGTGCATTATTTGATAATTTCCATAAAACCCTGTGGAGTGAATATTATACCCATTTGGTAATCAGATAATTGAAATTCAGAGAGGGTAAGAGATTTGTCTTGGGTCACAAAGTCAATGAGTGGCAAAACCAGAGTTTGAACTGTGTTGTTTTGGACTCTATAGCTTGCATCATTAGCCACTGTGATATACTAGCTCAGTTTCCTTCCTTCCTTCTGTTCTTCGTTTGTGCCTGGCGTTGTGTTAGGTTTTAGGTTCGGGAATAATCAGGCCCTACCTCTGCTCTTAGGGGTTCCCAGTGTACAGAACAGGCCCGGAAGTGCAGCAGCGTGACTGGAGCCATGATGGCGGTGTGTCCAAGAAGGAGAAAGAAGGCCCGCATGCATTCAGCATGAGCTATAGGCAGGCTCAGTCTCGGGGGCTGTCCAAGTTGGACATTCTAGCTGTCCATTGGTTTCATTTAATCTGAGTTTTTGTGGACTTGGATCAGGTGTGGGCTTTGCTCTCTCTCCATCTAGACAATTTCTCCCTCCACTGCCATTTGGCAACACCTGGGCTATATTCTGGCAGGTGTTGAGGGTTAATAAAACTGCTTCATCAATGTCGGGGCATAGGCCGCCACCTGACCCTCAGGAATGAAGGCGGTGGCCATGTGTACTGAGCATTCCAGGTCCCAGGCAGCCAGCCGAGCTGCCCAGGATTAGGGAAATGGGCTTGTTGGAGGCTGTCTCTTCTCTTTAGGCTCCATCCAGTGCTCAGAGACGCTAAGGAGTAGTGACAGCCTCCTCTATGGCTGGAGGCTGGGGAGATTAGAGAATTCTACCCTCTGAGTCTACAGATGAGGAGCCTCAGAGGGCAAGGAATTTGTCTCAGGGCACACAGCCAATCAGCAGTCAGAAGTGAAGACCGAAGAGGGAGTCAGCAGTGCTAAGTCTCTTCATGTCCACAGAGAGGGTCCCTCTCCCCTGCCTGCCAGAATAGTGGAAGGCAACTGGCCTATTCCCTGTGTGCCTGCAGGGAGATGTTAGTGAGATCCAGTCCCTTCCTTTAACAGTTGAGGAAACTGAGGTTCAGGGGGGTAGAGTAAATTGTCCAGGGTCACACAGCAACTTAGTGACATTTACCGTGTTTCTACCATATGAGCCGTACTCTCCTGGGCTTTCTGTACTACGGCTTTCCTTTCTGAATTCCAATAGCCCAAGTAGTTTGATGGGATGTGGGATCTAATTTCAAGTGAAAAGGAAGTGAGGATGAAGTAGGTTAGGTACAGAAATATTGCAATTTCTAGAACCTTTTTAAATGACATTTGAGAAAACAGGACAAAATGTTGGAAATCAGAACTATAATATGAAAAAAAAAATAGATACTGTTATGGGTTGAATTGTGTACTACCCAAAAGATAAGTTGAAGTCTTAAGCCCCAGTACCTGTGAATGTGACCTTCTTTGGAAATAAGGTCTTTTTGCAGATGTAATCAAGTTAAGATGACGTCATTAGGGTTGGCCTTAATCTAATGTGACTGGTGTCCTTGTGAGAAGAGGGAAATTTGGATACAGACACACAGGGGGAGTGAAAGCAGAGATGAGGCTGATGCATCTACGAGTCCAGGGATGCCCAGCAGCCATCGCCGGCTGCTAGGAGGGAGGCCTGGGACAGGTCCTCCCTCACAGCCCTCAGAAGGAACCAACCCTGTCGTCACCTCGATTTCCAGCTTCTAGTCTCCAGGACTGTGAGCAAATAAGTTTCTATTGTTTTAAGCCATCTAATTTGTGGTACTTTGTTATGGCAACCCCAGGAAACCAACATAGCTACCTCTTATTAACTGATTACTTTGCTGGGCATTTCTATTGGTTGATTTAACCGATATTTATCGTGCACCTATGTGCCAGGCACTGTCCTGGGTGATAGAGAAACAGCAGGAAGCAAGAGAAGATGAATTCCTCCCTTCCTGAACTGTACTTCCTTGAACTCCTGGCCTGAGTGATCTTCCCGCCTCTGCCTCCCAAAGGGCCAGGATTACAGGTGTGAGCCACTGAGCCCGGCAGGAAGCATACACTATCTAGTTCATGTGCATTATTTCCCAGCTTCCTCACAACGATCCTATGCAATATGGATTACTCCCTCTCGATGTATAGATAGGGAAACTGACCCTTAGGGGGGCTAGTAATGGGGCCAGGGCCTCTCGTCTGGTAAGACTGAAGTGGGGTCAGCTTGCTCTGTTTGGCCTCAGTTTCCTGCCTAGATGCATGACTGCTAAGACAGACTCTGGTGAGGCGAGCAGGGGCGTGGGTCCCACAGATGCAGCCCGCTCAGCATTTGTGAGGCACAGATGGGCCCTGTCTCCTAAAATCCCAGCGCAGCCCAAGACATTACACCTCGGTCCCCGGACTCAAGGGTCCTGCATAGGCACGTATGAGGCGAGAGGCTCCCAACACGTCAGCTCTGTCTCCACGTTCCTCCCACGTGGATGGGGAGGCTGAGGACACCCGGAAAAACCACGGCGCTGAAAGTTGGCAGCTGACAGCGAGGTCGCAGGATTCTCAGCTGCGCGTTCACAGAGTGTCAGCGATAATCAGACAAGGTCACTCTGAGATCACGGTGGAAGGAGACAGAGACAAGGGCACACCGTGATTATATCTGGACAGAGAGGCAAGGACACTCTACAACCACAAAACCCAACATCCCCTCTTCCAGCTAACAGATCAAGGAGGGATCCTGCTTCTTTACTAACCACAGCTCTATGCCTGCTCTGCGCCTTCTACCTCCTGGGTGAAGATTAGTAAGACCCTCAGTCATCAAATCGCCCCCACTTCCTGACGGTGTCACGTGCAGAACAGGTCCTTGCTTCCTTAGACTCCCCCCCAAACCACACAGCACAAGCCCAAACCTCGTGACAAGCCCCTCCTAACTTTCTACCTGGGAGCCCCAGGTTCTCCAGGTATTTCTCTTTTGCTACACCAGGCAAAGCACCTGGCTCTGTCCACCTATGCGTATGTTCTCAGTGGCCTTTGGCTGGTGGGATTTAACAGACAGATACCTGCCTCATCCCAGACCCAGGACCCACGGGGGTCGGCATCTGGGGTCCCTACCATGGGGTGTGGCCTCTCGCCCCTACCACGAACTCTTAGCTCTCCCAGAAGTCCATGAAGCTAGGTGGTGGTGGCAGGTGATGGCCCCAGAGCGGGACAGGGGTCCTGGCCCAGCAGTCTGTGGAAACCCCTGATGTGGGCCACTGTGGCCAGAGGCCTCTGCCACCTGTGCAGGTGCCACCTCCCATGGGGACTGACTCCGGGGAGCTGGAGCCACACACCGCAGGGAGTCCCTGCCCTCCACTCAGATGAAGACGTTCTGCCTTGAGCGCTGACTGCTCAGCACATTTTTCTGAGCATGAAAATCACTGAGAAAGAAAAATAGAAAAACCCCACGGAGGGCTGCACCATTCCCCGGCAGCAAAGCTATTAAACTTTCAAGTCTCAGTTCTGAGCTGTCTGACGAGCTGGAAGCCACCCAGCTTCACGCGTCCCAGTTAAAGCAGTCAGTTCCAGTCCGAGCTGTGCTCGCGTAAGGATCAATCGCCCTTTCTGACAGTTTCTTCCAAATTAAAAGAGGCAGAGAAGGGAGAAAAAGGAGGCATATCTCAGAGTTTAAGCTCCTCACGGAGCAGGGCCTGCGCTGACTGTAGCTCTGTCTTATCAAACAGGAGGCGCTCAACGTCCATCAAGACCCATTTACCCATCAGGGCTCTGTGATGGGAATCACTCTGGTCTTACAAATGAGGTTTTTAGTAATGTTTTAGGGATAGAAACAACATGGAACTGATCCTGGCTGGAACACTAACTCAACAAGGAACTTAGTCTCTGTGTACCTCAGTTTCTTATCTTTAAAATGGGTGACCTCCTGAGATGACCCCAGCTTGAGCTCCTTGTCTCATTTACTCCTCACAACCAGAGGAGGTGTGGTGAATTTAAAGCTGGGCATGACGCCTGGGAGTGCTCTGGCAGCAGGGCCGGGGGAAGGGGGAGGGAGAGGACAGGTGGCGGTCGGGCCCGGGCAGGTGTGGGCAGTTAAATTCAGGCAGGGCACTTTGTCTTCTGTGTAATTTTGCTCGGAGCCTGCTGAAAGGGGGGCCTTTCTAACTTCGCTATTTCTGCCTCCACACTGTAGTGTTTCCCCTAAGTCTTAGGACCTAAGACCCATTCAGATGGTTATTCATTGGCCCCTGAAATAAATTTGTAAATAAAAACTACAAGTTGTCTTCCACAGGTGGGTCAGTTTGGTGGTGGATGTTCGCACTCCCTGAGCGCTGCTTTCTCTACCTGCTGGGACAGCTGGAATAGCTCGTTTCTGCTGAATAATGCATTTGTGGCGGCAACTCTGCCAGCTCGTTTACAACCAGATAAATGTGTCATTATGTGCCTTTCCCCAGTCAGACGACATAAACTAGGTTTTATTCGCCTAAATTGAGTCCTCAACTTCGGTGGATCAGCATGAACCCTCCGGGAGAACGCTGGGGACCTTGTATGGCATTCTGCTAGGTACAGCCGTCCCCTCAGTAACTCCCCGGAAAGAGCCACCACAGTTGTGTCGGCACAGTTGTGCCCGCTGATAGTTTTTACAATTAGTTTTAATTTAGCTCTTCTGGAGAGTGTAGCCCGTTAGAAGTTCTTTCCTATTGCTCTTACAGGTGGATGTTGAATATTTGTTGGGTTTTTGTTTTTTTTTCTTTGAGACAGAGTCTCACTCTGTTGCCCGGGCTAGAGTGCCATGGCATCAGCCTAGCTCACAGCAACCTCAAACTCCTAGGCTCAAGCAATCCTCCTGCCTCAGCCTCCTGAGTATCTGGGACTACAGGCATGCGCCACCATGCCCGGCTAATTTTTTCTATATATTTTTAGTTGTCCAACTAATTTCTCTCTATTTTTAGTAGAGACAGGGTCTCGCTATTGCTCAGGGTGGTCTGGAACTCCTGACCTCGAGCAATCCTCCTGCCTTGGCCTCCCAGAGTGCTAGGATTTTACAGGCGTGAGCCACCGCCCCCGGCCTGGGTTTTGTTTTGAGAGCAGTTCAGATGTTTTCTCTTCCACCAGGACGTGTCAGTAGAAGGGTTCTCCTGCTTCTTCGAGGCTCTGAGGGCGTCCCCTGCCCCAGACCTGGCAGGAATTACCCTACCTTCACCCCAGTAATAAGCTACTGGTAGGAGTTTTATTTATTATTGCATATTCTACCTTAAGGTAACATCTCCTAACAGTGCAGAAGAGTATAGAGCCCAAAGCCAGCCTGCTCCTGCCCCACCTCCCGCCCCCAGCCCCTCACCAGAAGCACCCACGCCCCCACCCCTTATGTATGCTTCCCGAGAGGGTCTGCCCTCCACTTTTTAAAAAACACGAATAGTAGCAGAGGTAGACATGGTTTTGCAGCATGCCTTTTACTCGGCAGTACATCTTGGCACTGGCTCCATGTCAAAATCGAACGCTCTGCCTCGTCCTCTCCTCCCCACAGCGGCGGGGGCCTCGGTGCGCTGCCTGCTAGTGCGCTGTCTAGACGTCAAAGCTGCTTCCCGCTTTCAGTTCTGGTCTGGAATGTTAAAGAAGTCCTCCCGCCTCTAACTGCAGGGCTCTGATTTGAAACCTCGAGCCTGTCTGGTTCTGCATTCAGCTCTCACTGCCCAGCCCCTTGCGGAGCACCCAGTGAGTGCCGTGGCGTGCCTTCCGCACCAGGTCTGTGCCAGGAGAGGCCAGAGAGACAGAGCGTGGCCCGGCAGAGCTGGCGCGGCGGGGAAGCCTGCCCCATGCATGGACTGCCCTGCAGCCGGCCGTGCCCGGCTCCACACCTTTGTCCACGCTGGGCCCTGATCCGAGGAGCTGGCTTCTGGCATGTTCTTTGAGACCCACATTCTTTGAGATCCCCTTCTGAGGACACCCTCACTGAGAACTAATCAATACCCTACTCTTTCTGGAAACTCCCACAGCTTGTGTAGTTGAACAACCTGTGTGTGTAGGCACAGCTGCTTGTGTTACTGCTCACTTAATGTGTGTATCTTCAGGTTGATTCAATTCCACACACTTTAACTGGGCATTGATTATGTGCCAGGCAGTTTACACACATCATTTCATTTAATACCTCTGGACCAACACTATGGGGTCTTCTATCTTCATTTTCATTATGAAAATTTCCAACATATATAAAAAGAAGGTCTGGTATAATGGACCCCTGGCACCCATCACCCAGCTTCCATGATTATAAGCCCATGGTCTATTTTGTGTCACTTACATCCCCGTGTATTTCCTCATTATTCTGAACAAATCCCAGATACCATATTGTTTCTTCTTGAAATATTTCAGCACGCATTGTCAAAGTACAAGAATGCTTTAAAGAAACGCATAACTTCACAACTATGATCTCATTTAAAAATTAGTACTAATTCCTTAATCATCACCTAGCCAGTGTTCATCTTTCCTCAATGTCTAGTCTATTTTTAAATGGTTTGAACAGTGATTCAAATAAAGTCTGTTTCAATGAGCTGAAATGTTAACTCAGTCTCTTAATTTATAGGTTTCTCCCTCCATCTCTATTCTTTCCCTTGCAATTTTTATTTGTTGAAAAAGTTGGGTCTTTTGTCCTGTAGTTTCCCAGAGGCTGGATTTTGCTGGTTTCATCTCTGTGGTGTCAATTAACATGTTCCTTTGACCTTTGTATTTTCCGTAAATTAGTGGTTTTATCTTGAGGCTTAATTATATTCAGTTACTTTTTTTTTTTTTTTGCAAGACTACTTCATAGGGGGTGGTGTGCACTCCATCAGGAGGTACATAATGTCCAGTGGTGTCTTTTTGTGATGTTGTAGCCATTTGATGATTGTTATTCCCTAGAGCTGTGATTTTATTTTGGTTGCAGTGTGGTGATATTCTAATTCCATTTAATAATTAATACTTTTTATAGATACAAGTAAAATTTATAATTCTGTTATCCTTTTGTGTTTGTTAGCTGGAATACTTCTATAAAAAATACTTCCTTGCTTCAATTATTTCTCTTTCTCACCTTATGTACCTATAGGTCTTATTAAAAAGGCAGAAAAAAAATGCTTGTTTCTTTCTCATTATTTATCCATTTTCAAAATAATGAGTTGGTTCCTTAGCAGATTGCAAAGGTGATTAATTAGTGGATTTTTTTGGTATTATCTTGAACACATGGATTTAAAGATATTTGACGTGTTTCAATCCATTGCAGTAAATATTCTTATTGATAATATTCTTTTTTTAAATAATGGATCATGCTTTTATTTTGTAACTGACTTGTCATTGTAACATTTGAAAACTGTGAATGATATCTCCATTTCCAAAGAGATGAAGCTAACAGATCTATGGATCCACTGGGGAGTCACTCGCAAGTTTTTCTTTAAACTTTTTTTCACCTTTAAACGTTTACATTCTTTACTATTAAGGCAAAGAGACAGTTCAAGCTCAATCATAATTTCATGGTCAATTGCTCCACATAGTCACGACGTTAGAAGCTCTAAATGTGTGGCTTACATCTAGCAAGTGGGAAGATATTTTCAGCTTGGGGAGATGTGCTTTGCTGCTGGGCTTCTCCCCAGTCACACCGTTGCCATGGGATCAGCTGCTGTCATGCTCAGAGGACAGCTTGGGTTCTGTGGACTCCGGTCCATCCATGGGCTGAGCATAGGCAGTGGGTTTCTGTACCATCAAGCTGGACTTTGACATCAACGAACGTGGGAATGACTGATTTGAGTGCTGCCCACTTGAAAAGGTACACAGGAAGGAGAATCCGAGTTTGCATCACAGTCCCGAGGTGATTTGGAACACTGATGTTCCTTGCTATGCTGAGCATTCCCATGAGACCCGGAATGACTGGAGCTTAATGAAGACATGGCCTGGGGTTTCCAGGGCTGGAAGAGTGTGATTTGGAGTGTTCCGATCCATGCTGGCTTCCGGCTACTGCTCCCACTACTGCTATATGAGTCACGGCCATGTCTCTGGCCACCACTGTTAGTGCCACTACTGCCACCCACCTGGACTGATCTGCTGGCTACCATGTCCACTCTGTAAGCCTGAGGACTGTTTCTGAGACTGAGAAGTGCTGGGTGCAGGTCCTACCGGAGTCCATTTGCTACTCCGAAAAAAGCCTCCTTGTTTCTGTTCAAAGAAATTTGGGTTAGATTTTTCATCTGCTGTTGGTGGTACTGTGGGCTTGGGAACTGCAACAAGCTTTGGTACAGATCTGTGTCCTATGAAATCCTTCATTTCGTCGTAGTTTCCAAGGTTACTCTGAATACCACTTGATACCATTCATCTTCTCTGCTGGTAACTTTGGATGGCTCAGCAAAGAAAGGAGAGTGGGTGGGAAGGTGTCTTTACTGCTGAATCTCCTGATTCTGCCTTTCCCATTCTTTCATATGCAGCATGTCCTGGTTTTCATGGTTCATGTTGCTTATCTCAATATCTTTTTGTCCTAAACACAATTTACTTGGTGTCCATCCTATGGCAGTTTGACCTCAGCTTTGCTGTTGCTCTAGATTCCACAGGGTGGGGTGCAGAAGGGTCCTGAGCACAGGAGCTTCCGCCCTTGTGGAGTTGGGGTGCACCATCCTCCCAGCACAGGATGTGTTCTTGCCCACCTTCCTGGGAACCCCAATAATGTTCTTATTGATTCTCAACCACCTTTAGTTAGTGGGAGCTTATTCAAATTGGCTTTTAAGCCTTTTGACATGACTCTAGTAGTTCTTCATATAATAGCTTTCTTGCTTTCTGGTGTGACAAGATGTTTTACACTCATTTTGTGTATTTCCTGTTCTTAGACCTGGATTCAGCCATCCCTCCCAGAAGCCCCTATTCTTTTAGTGAAAGATGGCTGTTAGAGATCAAAATGTGAGGCTAAAAATGCCCATTACCACAAGGTTGGCCGTTGCATTTAGATCACAGACATCATGGGTTTATATACCAATAATTCCAGTTTAAATTTAACAAAAGAATTTTCAGTAAACTTCATCAGTCTTACAACTGTATTTCCTTTTGCCCACCCTGTGGTCCCCAACCACCAGGGCCTGTTAGGGATGGGGCCACAGCTCTGCTGCGCCCCCCACCCCAGTCTGTGGAAAAATCGTCTTCCATGAAACCGGTCCCTGGTGCAAAAAAGGTTGGGGACCTCTGAGTCTCACACTAAAAGTCTCAGATCTCAATAACACAACTATAATGGCTCTTTTACTTTATTCCACAGTATACATATACACATATACATACACACAAATGTTATAATAATAATGCCAATGCTACTACCAACAATATGATTACCGAAAACTTAAGTTGTATTTTTTTTCTTTTTTTTTTGCGGTTCTCTTTTGCATCTTCACTAGGAATGTACAGTCAAATCACTGTGGTTTACAAAATCACTTGGAATAGTTCTTCTCTGTGGGACTATGCCATCAACTTGATACATAGTTGGATTAATTTGTTTCCTTTTATTTTTGATTTTTAGGATTTGCTTTTTAAGACTTAATTTTCTTATATAATTCTGCAAAATATTTTCTTGGTTCCAAAGTCATCTCCACATAACTAGATAAATTAAAAAACTCTAGTGCTCATTCCTTTCCCCCTCTACTCTATTCCCTCCCTCTTCCTATAAGTGATCCTATAAGAACATTTATGGTTTGTCTTTTCGATTTTTTTCAGTGTAAGTAAATATATATGTATATGTTTATATCCTTCTCTTTTCTTAGATAAATGGTAGAATGAAATACACATTCTCTCCACCTTGCCTTTTAACTCAATAACGTGCCTTGGAGATCATCAGTCCATGATAGTTATAGAGCTCTTCCTCTTTCTTTTGCAGATACATCATAGTTTATTCAACTAGTCCTCTCCTGATGGGTACTTGGATTGTTTCCAGCCTTTGGTCTTACAGATAGGATTGAAGTGAACAGCCTTGTACATCTTGTTCATGTTTTTATTGGTGTCTCACTGGCAGAGACTCCTAAAAGTAGGTTTGCTGGGGCAAATTACATAAATGCCTATATAATTTCTCTAGATATTGCCAAATTCTTCTCTATAGGTGCTGTAACATTTTTCTATCCCTATCAGCACTATATGAATTTGCCTGTTTCCCTAGAGCGTCACCAGTGAAATAGATCAACACACTTTTAGAGTTTTACCAATAGGATAGGTAAAAATGGTATCTCAGATAGGTTTTTCTATTTCTCTTACTATGGGTGCAGTTGAGCCATTTTCATCTATTTTTTGTGTCAACAGTCTATTCATATCTCTAGCCTATTTAAAAATAAAACAGCACTGTTGGCTTTTATTTTCTTTTACCTCAAATTTTAAATGCTGTTTACAGAATAGGGATATTGTATTCTGAGTTGCAAATGTTTGGTTTTGCTTCTAGTGTTATTTTGCAATGTAAATTTTTAAAACGTTTAGTAATCAAATTTATCATATTTTCCTTTGTTGCTTTTGAATTTTGAATCATAACAAAGAAAAATTTTCCCATACCTGGGTTATGAAAGAATTCAACCATGTTTTCCACTTGTATGGTTTCCTTTTTACATTTAAATCTAAGATTAAATCTAGGGTGTAGCAAGGGATGGATCCAATTGTATTATCTTCCTTATGACAATCTAGTTGTTTGAATATCACTTAGTAAAAAGCCCATCCTTCCCTCCATTGGTTTCAAATGTTGCCTTTATTAATATGAAATTCCAGATGCAATAGAGCCTACTATTGGGTTTTCTATTCTTTTCCATGGTTGTCCAATGTTTTAATGCCAATACTAAATTGTTTTAATTATAGAGGCTTTATAATATGTTTTACTGTCTAGTGGGGCTGCCATTTCCCTCCCTACTCTCCTCCCCCTCACTCTTCTTTTTCAGTTTTTATTTTCTGGCTATTCTTGCCTTTTTGCTCTTAGAAATGAAATATTTTTGGTGGGGAGGGTGGTGTGGTGGTCATGGATATAAATGAAATTTATAATCAGCTCATCTAGCTCTAGAAAAAAAGATGGGATTGCATTAAATTTATAAATTAACTTATGGAGAAGTGACATCTTTATGCTATTGAGTCTTTCTATTTGAGCACATTGTATTTCTTTCCATTTGTTCAAGATTATTTTTGTGTCTTTTGGGAGGATTTTATTATTATCTAATATAGATTTTGGGTACTTCTGAAGTTTATTCAGAGGTATTTCATTTTATTTTATGCTATCATAAATGTGATTTTCTCTTCAGTTACATCTTTTTTGTGTGTCTATAAACACCATTTTTTGTTTGTTTGTTTTTTGAGATGGGATCTCACTATGCTGCCCAGGCTGGACTAGAACTCCTGGGCTCAAGTGATCTTCCTGCCTTGGCCTCCTGAGTAGGTAGAACTATAGGCATGAGTCATCATGCCCAGAAACTTTGATTTTTTTTTTTATAACCTGCTACTTTACTAAATTATTTTATTATGTGTTGTGTAGCTTTTACATTGATCTTTCTGGGCTTTCTAGAGAGATCAAAATTTTCCCTCTTCCTTTTCAATTCTTATAACTATTGTTTTCTCTTGTCTAATCACATTGACTACCACCTCTGACCGATGTTACATAGTAGTAGCATCCTCTTCTTCCTAATTCTGTGGAAGGCCTCTAGTGATTCCTCCTTAGAGACAGCATGTCAAGGAACCAAACATCCTTGTTCAGGTGAGAAACTGAGATGTAGCCAAGAGATCAATGAAGAACTTGTTCAAGGTCATGGGTTACTACTAAGTGGCAGGACCTGAGTTTGACCCCAGGGTTGTCCGGCTTCCAAATCCCCAGTCTTTGCACCACACCTCTCTGTTTTTCATCACATGCCCCCCCCCCCCATCTCCCATT